>CAJVPZ010002268.1:0-12715 GCA_910592135.1 Racocetra fulgida | reverse complement strand
AATAATATCAATCTCTCTCATAGACTCATCAACATAATTCAAACAACTCTAACAACTCTTCAAATTTCTAACAATTTTTCCAATACTCTTCTTAACATCTTACTAAACTTTATTGCCAACTCTTTTAATCCACACTACTTCTCTATACTACATGCAATTACTGACACCTTTTCAACTACTATATACAACAATATATATATATATTTTTTTTTAACTATTGGCAGCCTCGCCGGTATCTTTATTAGATCAAATCATATACATAAACATATATTCAACTATCTAAGCTACAGATTTGATATTCTCTAGCTACTCTATTAAGTGCCCAGAGACGGTCTGCCTCACCAGATAAGGCATATGCCTGCACCAGAGGGCTGCACCAAGCTAGCTTGTGAAGCTATATTAGAATGGTTTTGGTTTATTTTTAATAAAATTTTTAATTGCTTCAAACCAAGTACTTTCTTTTACTTCATCCTCTTTGTATTCATCATTTTCTTTCTTTTTAACTTTCTCTTTGGTTTGATCTTGACTGTTTCCTTCTTCTGGAATCGATTCTTCCTCTTTATTGCTAGGATTTGGCTTCTCAGGACTAGGATTTTTCTCTTTCTTTCTTTTGGGCCAATTCTTTCTTTTTTTCCCATTCATTTATATATGCATATCTTTGTTTCCAAATATTTTTATAGAAATAATTCCAAGCTGAGTTGATCGCAGTATCTATGTAGATTCTAAGTTCTTTCAGACTTCCTACCATTTCGAGGATTCTTTTCACGACCTCTTCTTTAATTAGACCTTTAAGTATACTGGCCATGGTTTTATTCTTTTCTTCTTCCAATAAACCCCACAAAGTCTTTCTAAGCTGTATTCTGTTAAAGCGACTGCAAGTTTCTTCAGATAGAGCTGTTCAAGCCAAGTTCGAGGCTAGTTGCTCTGCATCCTTCCATTTAATTTTATACTTTTCACATATCATCAAGTGTTTCTAGTCTTTTTCTTCATCTTTTTCACATATTATACATGTAGGACTGTCATATAAATCTGGTTTTCTGGCTAATAATGTTTTGAGTACTGGTAGTTTCTCATATAAACATTTGACCAGCACACCTAGACGCTTGTTTCTTCTTGAACTTGTATATCATATACCACTCTGTTCTTTGATTCTTTTCCATAAAACGGGCCAGTATTGGTTTTGTACACTGTCTCTAATTTCCTTATAGCTGAAGAAGATTTCCATTCTACTCCTGTTTTGAGGTCGAGAATCATTTATAGGAATTCTCTTATAGGGTCTTTGATGACTGTCTCTTCCTAGTATAAAGTGACGTTTGACTCCTGAGGAGGTTTTTCTATAATTCTGTCTCTATCTTCTATTTTAGATTCTAATCTAGCTAATTTATCTGCTTTATTATTCCAACTATTATTATTATAGCCTTTAACCTTTTCTAATTCTAATTGTAATTCTTTCATTTCTACTATATCTAAAATATATTTTACCAGATCGTAATTTTCTTCCTTATATTATTGTCTTGCTGGCCTTTTTTGTTTTCTTCCTTCTACCTTCGTTATAGCCACCACACTGTCTGTGCAAATTTTAATTCTTTTTTTGCTGGGTGTGATAAGCAGTGTGTACCAAATTTCAAGTAACTCTGCCTTTGTTGAAGATGGCCAATTTCTTGCTCCAAAATAACCATCATCGATTACTTCTCTCTCTTCTTTGTTTACAAGTACCCAGCTTGCTTCTATTCTGTCTGATTCTGACTGGGATTGTCTTTTACTACTTCTTAATGATCTATCGGTATAAAATTTAAACTGTGTTAGGGAGCATTCTTGTAATTTTCTATTCTTCTCTAACAAAAGGTCCTGCATTTCTTGCCTAATTTGCTGTTTCTTGATGATTTCTGTGTCCAAACTGTATACTCTAATTTCTTGAACTACACTTTCACCTCTTGGTATCTTCAGTTTGAAGAAGGATTGTATTGAATATATCATTTCTAGATCAATCTTTAGAGCATTCTCTTTTTGTCTGACAGCAAGTCTTGTTATAAAGCCCTGTATCTTCTTTCCACTTAAACGGCCTTTACAAGAGTTCTTCTCTTTTTCTTGGTTAAGTTCACAACCTTCGCATACTTTCTAGAGTTGTGCTTTTTATATTTGGATTTGTATTTGGTTTCCAATGTTTTGTAAGCCACTCTTCTTTGGTTTTCCTATAATCCTTCTGATCGATATAGATTTATTTTTTTTTGGTACAGATGCTTTTACCAAAACCCATTCTTTTTTCTTTCTATCTGCTTTTAGAGGGTCTGCAGGAGTTTGAAGTAACCAAAGACTAGATTCATCTATTCTGTACTCTGGCTTTACAGTTCTATCTTTGTTATTTTCGATCACTGCTTTCTCTATTAGACGAAACCATTTTGCACTTTTATCTCTACATGAAAGATATCTAAGTGTTTTAAGTTGCTGCCAGGTTATCATCTGATCTCCTGTATATGTTAACAGTTGTTTGAGTGATATAATATTAAGCTTTCTCAATATTATTGCTACTTGCGATTTAAATTTCTTCCCAAGAACATTTGCTATTCTGAACTTCTTGTTTTTACTTATGAGTTCTGTGTTTTTAAACTTAAATATAATGTTTAACTCTTTGGCTTTCAAGAGTATTAGGCAAGCCAAATTATTTTTTCAAAGTTGGCCACAAGTGTTTGGCAGTTCTTCAAACCACATATTTTCAGTTGCTTCCAAAAGTTGCATTCCTTGACTTATTCTCAATGATGTTAAAATTTCTTCAGGTCCTGCTGAGTTTAGCTGCCAGTGTAGACTGGAGACTTGCTTGATCAATAGTTGATTCCATAATACATTGCAGCCTTTAATACTTCTGTGCAAGATTATACTATTATTTGCAGTTCTTGCTAACTCCATTTTTTGCTTCGCTAGCATTAGTATTGGTGCTTGGAGGTTATTTATTGTCTTCTTAGTGAATCTCGACACTTGCAATATGTAGCACAGTTTAGGGATTATATGCTGCTTGTACTATTGTAAGTTTCTTTGGGTTTAACATTTGTGCTGTTGATTGTACAATTTCTTTTGCTCTTGCTTTGACTAGGGCTTCATCTAAATTGTTATTAAGCCATAATCCCAGAAACCTTGTAATTTTGTTTCTTTCTTCTTCCACTATCCACTTATTGCCAAAAAAAATCTTTCTATCTTCTCTCTTTTCTCTTGAATTAACTACAATCAATTTAGACTTTTTTCCATTTATTCGAATGTTATTCAATTTAAAAAATTCCTTTGCAATCTGTATTATCTTTTCTATCTGTTCTTTGCTTTCTGCAATCTATGTAATATCATTAGCATATGCAACTACTGCTTGCTTCCATCTTCTTTCAGTCATATAGTTCAAGCTATAGTTATATAGGATCTGCTGAGATACTGTATACCTTAGACTTGGGTCTTCATTAATCCTTGACAGGAGTAGATTGTAAAAGATTCTCCATACTAGTAGTGAAAACACCTCCCCTTGCTCAATACCATCCTTTATTTCAAAGTATTGTGTTGTATCTAGCTCTGTGATAATCTTGGATTGTCTATTCTCAAATAGATTAATGATAAACCTAATTGTAATATAAGGTATCTTGAGCCTTCTTATCACTAATTCCAACGATTTAAGAGATACTGAATCGAAAGCCTTCTTTATATCTTATAGGACTAGCCACAATTCTTTTTTATTGTCTTTTGCATCTTCCATTATTGCGTTTATGATTTGCACTGGTTCCTCTGTCGAGTTTCTAGGCAAATCTACAAATTTGAACCTTTCAAAATATTTCTTTCTGCTAAAACTTATGCTAGCCTCTTAGTTACTATCTTAGTAACTTTTTAAATATTTCCAGCAATGCAGTTGGTCTAACATTATTTAAATCATAACACCAGTCTGTGTTCTTAGGAATCGGGTATATTTGCGAAATTTTCTATTTTAGTAGAACTTTGCCTGATTAGATGCAGTTTTGTGCAAATAGATAGAAAATCTTTTGCACATAGGCACTTGCTGCTTTGATCAACATATAAGTGATTCTTGAAACCCCTAGGGCTGTATTTTTCTTCAGATTCCTTAGCATATTGTGCTATTTTTCTTCTAAAATGCTCTGATCCAAGCCATTATACCACTTTTTTTGTATTTCTTCCTTTAGTTTATAAATAACCTTCCAGTTTTTTTTCCAAAGATTCTGATCAAAGTCACGATGTCTGAACTGTTTTTGAAAGTGTTCTCGTGTTTTGTTTAAAACTTTTTTTAGTTTTGTAACAAGTTTTCTTTAGTTTTCATTTTCTTCTAAGAGTCTGTTAATTTGAATCTTCTTAAATGGCTTCTCTAATAAGCTCATAAGCACTTTTCCTTGCTTTCCATCTATCATCTGGTATCTCTTTTCAATATTTTCTTCTATTTCTTTTCTTTGCTACAGTTCAATCTCCTCTGCTTTTCTTGCATATAATATTTTCCACTAGCCTTTTAAATCATCAACTAGTTCATAGGACCAACAGTTGATTAATGTATTAATGCTTGTCTTGTGTTGCTGGTTTGTATATTCTAATTCCACAATTAAGTCATCAATATAGTATAAATAAGGCCTAGTTTGACACTCTTTCTTCTTATACTTATCTATCTTCCTAGTTGCATTATAGTATATAATAATTTCGACTCTTTTGTTTTCTTTTTTCTGTTTTGTACTGTATTGCAGATCTTTTTTTTTGGTAGGTTACACCTTACTGCAGCAAGAATACTAGTACTTATAACATCTCAAAGCTTATCTAATTCTGCTACCTCTCTTTTATAGTGATAGTCTTCTCTCAAAAGACCCTGTATATTTATACTTTTATTAAGCAAACTGTCTATTTGCCTTTTATAATCTTTTCAGTTTTTTTTTATCGCTTTTTCATAGAGAAAAACAGTTCTTGTATGATCTTTTCTCCTATATTTTGCTGCACTTTGGGTTGCCTTTAAATGATTTAAATTAATTCTGATTATTACTGCTGCATAGTTACTATTTGTATAAATATCTATTTCTTAAATTTCTGTATCAAATAGTCCATAAGAGAGTTCGTTTGATACCCAAATTTGATCGATTCTTGTACTTGTCTCTCCATTCAACTATGTGAATTTTTTGCTTTTGAATACATTGTTCTGAAAGTATCTTGAAACTCTTGTCTCTGCAGCCAATTTAAAAGAGTATCTCGTTTTAATTTTTTCTTTTCTGTGTTTTGTGTTCTGTCTAGCTTTGGGTCTACTATACTGTTGAAATCTCCCATAATTATCAATTGCGACCTGAAAGATCTATTAATAAATTTTTTTACAATTGTTTTATGAATCTTCTTCTTTTCTTGTTTATTATTTGATGGTATATAAAGCATTATTATAATAATCTCTAGCTGTTTAAGTATTAAACTTATAGAGATTATATACTCACTTATTCTGTCTACTTTATCTATATATTTTTCCTATTGTTTATTTATTAGTAGTACAACTCCAGAGCCTTTTTTCTTGTTACAATCTGAGCTTATTCAAAAACCTTTGTAGTTAGATTGAGCTTTCAATAAACATTTTCTTTCTAATCTTGAAATATTTGTTTTTGCAATACCCAGAATATCTATTTTATTATCTGATGCTTACTTAAGAGCAAATTCTAATTTGTGAGCATTGCTTTTAATACTATTAATGTTATGTATTGCGATATTAAATTCTATTGTTTGGTTACTATAGTTTCTGTTTGCTATGTACTTAATATTTCTATTTTCCTCTAGTTCTAATTCTCCCCTATTCATAACCTCCTTTCCTTTTCTGCTACCTGTATTGTTCAGTGGGCAAAGGATAAAATTCTCTTGATTAATGTTCTTTTGCATATTTGCTTGCAGAAAAGGCATAAATCCTTTACCATTTTTCTTTAATTCAACTATTACTTCTAAATTTAGGAGCATTGAGCAGCCAAAGGCTGCTTACTAAGCTTTTTAAGATATTGCATGATCTCCTGCAACATTGTATAATATTCATCAATTCTTGCTGCTAAACTCTTTTCTTCTGAGAAATATTCATAGCTTAAGCTTCTTGATTCTCTTCTTTTGTTAGAGTTTTCTTTTTATTTCTCTAACTACTTCCATCACCTTGGCTAGCGTCTTTTCTATCTGGTGTTCGATCTCTTCTATTTACTGAGGACGTTTTTCTATTATATCTTCTTTCTCTTGATAGAAACTCTTCTTCTTAGACATCTGAAAGACAGAAAAGCTAAAGCAGTTTATATCTCTAAGAGGAGAAACGGATTTATAAAGCAAATAGCAAAAGTAACTTTTGCTACAGAAAAAGAAATGAGAGAAGCGCAGAATAAGTCAGTAAAATATAATAACTTACAACTCGTCTGGCTACAAAGTGAACAAAGAAAAAATGTGGAGGAGGAAAGTAGTTCAGAAGAGATAGGAAGTTACGACAACAGCTCAAGAGAAAGAAAACAAGCATCTGTTGAAAAAGAGATTCTATCAAGAGAAAGAAGATATAATAGAAAAACGTCCTCAGTAAATAGAAGAGATCGAACACCAGATAGAAAAGACGCTAGCCAAGGTGATGGAAGTAGTTAGAGAAATAAAAAGAAAACTCTAACAAAAGAAGAGAATCAAGAAGCTTAAGCTATGAATATTTCTCAGAAGAAAAGAGTTTAGCAGCAAGAATTGATGAATATTATACAATGTTGCAGGAGATCATGCAATATCTTAAAAAGCTTAGTAAGCAGCCTTTGGCTGCTCAATGCTCCTAAATTTAGAAGTAATAGTTGAATTAAAGAAAAATGGTAAAGGATTTATGCCTTTTCTGCAAGCAAATATGCAAAAGAACATTAATCAAGAGAATTTTATCCTTTGCCCACTGAACAATACAGGTAGCAGAAAAGGAAAGGAGGTTATGAATAGGGGAGAATTAGAACTAGAGGAAAATAGAAATATTAAGTACATAGCAAACAGAAACTATAGTAACCAAACAATAGAATTTAATATCGCAATACATAACATTAATAGTATTAAAAGCAATGCTCACAAATTAGAATTTGCTCTTAAGTAAGCATCAGATAATAAAATAGATATTCTGGGTATTGCAAAAACAAATATTTCAAGATTAGAAAGAAAATGTTTATTGAAAGCTCAATCTAACTACAAAGGTTTTTGAATAAGCTCAGATTGTAACAAGAAAAAAGGCTCTGGAGTTGTACTACTAATAAATAAACAATAGGAAAAATATATAGATAAAGTAGACAGAATAAGTGAGTATATAATCTCTATAAGTTTAATACTTAAACAGCTAGAGATTATTATAATAATGCTTTATATACCATCAAATAATAAACAAGAAAAGAAGAAGATTCATAAAACAATTGTAAAAAAATTTATTAATAGATCTTTCAGGTCGCAATTGATAATTATGGGAGATTTCAACAGTATAGTAGACCCAAAGCTAGACAGAACACAAAACACAGAAAAGAAAAAATTAAAACGAGATACTCTTTTAAATTGGCTGCAGAGACAAGAGTTTCAAGATACTTTCAGAACAATGTATTCAAAAGCAAAAAATTCACATAGTTGAATGGAGAGACAAGTACAAGAATCGATCAAATTTGGGTATCAAACGAACTCTCTTATGGACTATTTGATACAGAAATTTAAGAAATAGATATTTATACAAATAGTAACTATGCAGCAGTAATAATCAGAATTAATTTAAATCATTTAAAGGCAACCCAAAGTGCAGCAAAATATAGGAGAAAAGATCATACAAGAACTGTTTTTCTCTATGAAAAAGCGATAAAAAAAAACTGAAAAGATTATAAAAGGCAAATAGACAGTTTGCTTAATAAAAGTATAAATATACAGGGTCTTTTGAGAGAAGACTATCACTATAAAAGAGAGGTAGCAGAATTAGATAAGCTTTGAGATGTTATAAGTACTAGTATTCTTGCTGCAGTAAGGTGTAACCTACCAAAAAAAAAGATCTGCAATACAGTACAAAACAGAAAAAAGAAAACAAAAGAGTCGAAATTATTATATACTATAATGCAACTAGGAAGATAGATAAGTATAAGAAGAAAGAGTGTCAAACTAGGCCTTATTTATACTATATTGATGACTTAATTGTGGAATTAGAATATACAAACCAGCAACACAAGACAAGCATTAATACATTAATCAACTGTTGGTCCTATGAACTAGTTGATGATTTAAAAGGCTAGTGGAAAATATTATATGCAAGAAAAGCAGAGGAGATTGAACTGTAGCAAAGAAAAGAAATAGAAGAAAATATTGAAAAGAGATACCAGATGATAGATGGAAAGCAAGGAAAAGTGCTTATGAGCTTATTAGAGAAGCCATTTAAGAAGATTCAAATTAACAGACTCTTAGAAGAAAATGAAAACTAAAGAAAACTTGTTACAAAACTAAAAAAAGTTTTAAACAAAACACGAGAACACTTTCAAAAACAGTTCAGACATCGTGACTTTGATCAGAATCTTTGGAAAAAAAACTGGAAGGTTATTTATAAACTAAAGGAAGAAATACAAAAAAAGTGGTATAATGGCTTGGATCAGAGCATTTTAGAAGAAAAATAGCACAATATGCTAAGGAATCTGAAGAAAAATACAGCCCTAGGGGTTTCAAGAATCACTTATATGTTGATCAAAGCAGCAAGTGCCTATGTGCAAAAGATTTTCTATCTATTTGCACAAAACTGCATCTAATCAGGCAAAGTTCTACTAAAATAGAAAATTTCGCAAATATACCCGATTCCTAAGAACACAGACTGGTGTTATGATTTAAATAATGTTAGACCAACTGCATTGCTGGAAATATTTAAAAAGTTACTAAGATAGTAACTAAGAGGCTAGCATAAGTTTTAGCAGAAAGAAATATTTTGAAAGGTTCAAATTTGTAGATTTGCCTAGAAACTCGACAGAGGAACCAGTGCAAATCATAAACGCAATAATGGAAGATGCAAAAGACAATAAAAAAGAATTGTGGCTAGTCCTATAAGATATAAAGAAGGCTTTCGATTCAGTATCTCTTAAATCGTTGGAATTAGTGATAAGAAGGCTCAAGATACCTTATATTACAATTAGGTTTATCATTAATCTATTTGAGAATAGACAATCCAAGATTATCACAGAGCTAGATACAACACAATACTTTGAAATAAAGGATGGTATTGAGCAAGGGGAGGTGTTTTCACTACTAGTATGGAGAATCTTTTACAATCTACTCCTGTCAAGGATTAATGAAGACCCAAGTCTAAGGTATACAGTATCTCAGCAGATCCTATATAACTATAGCTTGAACTATATGACTGAAAGAAGATGGAAGCAAGCAGTAGTTGCATATGCTAATGATATTACATAGATTGCAGAAAGCAAAGAACAGATAGAAAAGATAATACAGATTGCAAAGGAATTTTTTAAATTGAATAACATTCGAATAAATGGAAAAAAGTCTAAATTGATTGTAGTTAATTCAAGAGAAAAGAGAGAAGATAGAAAGATTTTTTTTGGCAATAAGTGGATAGTGGAAGAAGAAAGAAACAAAATTACAAGGTTTCTGGGATTATGGCTTAATAACAATTTAGATGAAGCCCTAGTCAAAGCAAGAGCAAAAGAAATTGTACAATCAACAGCACAAATGTTAAACCCAAAGAAACTTACAATAGTACAAGCAGCATATAATCCCTAAACTGTGCTACATATTGCAAGTGTCGAGATTCACTAAGAAGACAATAAATAACCTCCAAGCACCAATACTAATGCTAGCGAAGCAAAAAATGGAGTTAGCAAGAACTGCAAATAATAGTATAATCTTGCACAGAAGTATTAAAGGCTGCAATGTATTATGGAATCAACTATTGATCAAGCAAGTCTCCAGTCTACACTGGCAGCTAAACTCAGCAGGACCTGAAGAAATTTTAACATCATTGAGAATAAGTCAAGGAATGCAACTTTTGGAAGCAACTGAAAATATGTGGTTTGAAGAACTGCCAAACACTTGTGGCCAACTTTGAAAAAATAATTTGGCTTGCCTAATACTCTTGAAAGCCAAAGAGTTAAACATTATATTTAAGTTTAAAAACACAGAACTCATAAGTAAAAACAAGAAGTTCAGAATAGCAAATGTTCTTGGGAAGAAATTTAAATCGCAAGTAGCAATAATATTGAGAAAGCTTAATATTATATCACTCAAACAACTGTTAACATATACAGGAGATCAGATGATAACCTGGCAGCAACTTAAAACACTTAGATATCTTTCATGTAGAGATAAAAGTGCAAAATGGTTTCGTCTAATAGAGAAAGCAGTGATCGAAAATAACAAAGATAGAACTGTAAAGCCAGAGTACAGAATAGATGAATCTAGTCTTTGGTTACTTCAAACTCCTGCAGACCCTCTAAAAGCAGATAGAAAGAAAAAAGAATGGGTTTTGGTAAAAGCATCTGTACCAAAAAAAAATAAATCTATATCGATCAGAAGGATTATAGGAAAACCAAAGAAGAGTGGCTTACAAAACATTGGAAACCAAATACAAATCCAAATATAAAAAGCACAACTCTAGAAAGTATGCGAAGGTTGTGAACTTAACCAAGAAAAAGAGAAGAACTCTTGTAAAGGCCGTTTAAGTGGAAAGAAGATACAGGGCTTTATAACAAGACTTGCTGTCAGACAAAAAGAGAATGCTCTAAAGATTGATCTAGAAATGATATATTCAATACAATCCTTCTTCAAACTGAAGATACCAAGAGGTGAAAGTGTAGTTCAAGAAATTAGAGTATACAGTTTGGACACAGAAATCATCAAGAAACAGCAAATTAGGCAAGAAATGCAGGACCTTTTGTTAGAGAAGAATAGAAAATTACAAGAATGCTCCCTAACACAGTTTAAATTTTATACCGATAGATCATTAAGAAGTAGTAAAAGACAATCCCAGTCAGAATCAGACAGAATAGAAGCAAGCTGGGTACTTGTAAACAAAGAAGAGAGAGAAGTAATCGATGATGGTTATTTTGGAGCAAGAAATTGGCCATCTTCAACAAAGGCAGAGTTACTTGAAATTTGGTACACACTGCTTATCACACCCAGCAAAAAAAGAATTAAAATTTGCACAGACAGTGTGGTGGCTATAACGAAGGTAGAAGGAAGAAAACAAAAAAGGCCAGCAAGACAATAATATAAGGAAGAAAATTACGATCTGGTAAAATATATTTTAGATATAGTAGAAATGAAAGAATTACAATTAGAATTAGAAAAGGTTAAAGGCTATAATAATAATAGTTGGAATAATAAAGCAGATAAATTAGCTAGATTAGAATCTAAAATAGAAGATAGAGACAGAATTATAGAAAAACCTCCTCAGGAGTCAAACGTCACTTTATACTAGGAAGAGACAGTCATCAAAGACCCTATAAGAGAATTCCTATAAATGATTCTCGACCTCAAAACAGGAGTAGAATGGAAATCTTCTTCAGCTATAAGGAAATTAGAGACAGTGTACAAAACCAATACTGGCCCGTTTTATGGAAAAGAATCAAAGAACAGAGTGGTATATGATATACAAGTTCAAGAAGAAACAAGCGTCTAGGTGTGCTGGTCAAATGTTTATATGAGAAACTACCAGTACTCAAAACATTATTAGCCAGAAAACCAGATTTATATGACAGTCCTACATGTATAATATGTGAAAAAGATGAAGAAAAAGACTAGAAACACTTGATGATATGTGAAAAGTATAAAATTAAATGGAAGGATGCAGAGCAACTAGCCTCGAACTTGGCTTGAACAGCTCTATCTGAAGAAACTTGCAGTCGCTTTAACAGAATACAGCTTAGAAAGACTTTGTGGGGTTTATTGGAAGAAGAAAAGAATAAAACCATGGCCAGTATACTTAAAGGTCTAATTAAAGAAGAGGTCGTGAAAAGAATCCTCGAAATGGTAGGAAGTCTGAAAGAACTTAGAATCTACATAGATACTGCGATCAACTCAGCTTGGAATTATTTCTATAAAAATATTTGGAAACAAAGATATGCATATATAAATGAATGGGAAAAAAAGAAAGAATTGGCCCAAAAGAAAGAAAGAGAAAAATCCTAGTCCTGAGAAGCCAAATCCTAGCAATAAAGAGGAAGAATCGATTCCAGAAGAAGGAAACAGTCAAGATCAAACCAAAGAGAAAGTTAAAAAGAAAGAAAATGATGAATACAAAGAGGATGAAGTAAAAGAAAGTACTTGGTTTGAAGCAATTAAAAATTTTATTAAAAATAAACCAAAACCATTCTAATATAGCTTCACAAGCTAGCTTGGTGCAGCCCTCTGGTGCAGGCATATGCCTTATCTGGTGAGGCAGACCGTCTCTGGGCACTTAATAGAGTAGCTAGAGAATATCAAATCTGTAGCTTAGATAGTTGAATATATGTTTATGTATATGATTTGATCTAATAAAGATACCGGCGAGGCTGCCAATAGTTAAAAAAAAATATATATATATATTGTTGTATATAGTAGTTGAAAAGGTGTCAGTAATTGCATGTAGTATAGAGAAGTAGTGTGGATTAAAAGAGTTGGCAATAAAGTTTAGTAAGATGTTAAGAAGAGTATTGGAAAAATTGTTAGAAATTTGAAGAGTTGTTAGAGTTGTTTGAATTATGTTGATGAGTCTATGAGAGAGATTGATATTATT
>CAJVPZ010002267.1:0-12716 GCA_910592135.1 Racocetra fulgida | reverse complement strand
CAAAAAAAGTCATGATATTTGTTACGAATTGGCTTTGTAACCGAAAATTTAAAGTCGTAATTGTGCAAAAAAAGTTTTCTTGCCATGTTATATATAAAGTTTTAAGCTTTTGTGATAGTTTTAATGCTGAATTTTTTTGAAGTTCGGTTAGAGAATCTTGCCGGGTATGTCAGGATCTTCATAATACATAAAAAATCCGTCAATCACGTACGTACGTACGGTGCAAGAAATCTAAAAATCTCAATCACTTTATATAAAACAAAAACGGTCAGCACATTGAAGATAAGCTAAATTCAGTAGCGGCTTATTTTAAGTTTCAGCTGTATGCATAAAATAGCTCCTATTAAGTACGTACGTACGTACGTACGTACCCCCATCAGATACATGCATGCTTCTTCCCTTAGGTGACCAATGTGGATGAGATACATAGGCTAAATCGGGTATCGTAAAACTTAGTAATGTTAGAACAATGTAATACGTAAAACATGTAATTCTTTGGTAGAACCCAATGAGATTAAAAAGATCATAATAAATTAATAAAAAATTTCAACACCTTCTTTCAAGTAGTCTTGTATTTTAAGTGTTTTAATTGTAGAACGTGGTGATCCCAAAGCTATCTTCTTCACTATAAAGTATAATTATGGTTTTTAGATTTCTTGCACCGTACATACGTACGTATGGTGCAAAAAATCTAAAAATTTCACTTTATTCGAAAAAATTTAAATCAATACTTATTCATGCTTTAGCAGTATTGGAATAAATGATCGCTATTATTATAGGTTGCATCAATGTAAATTGGCAAATCGCATAAATGTCTCCTATATCAACCTTTGTCTCAAAATAAAGCATATATACGGAATTTCATCGACATCATATTGTCACGGTGACAACCAGTATCCAACGTACTTAGTGCGTGGGGTCGATTTGGAGGTCTAAACAAAGGGACAATAAATTAGATTAGTGTTAAAATAATAATAATAATAATAATAATAATTTTAGTATAGGTCGTTACTTATCTTCGATCGAAAGGGCACATCGATCGATCGTTACGTGTCCATGTGACGATCGACCAGAGTCGGGATCAGTAATCGAACATTCAAGGGAACAATGCAGTAAAAGATAAATATGTGATGCATAAATTAATTAAGTAATGCGCAAATTAATAATGTCGTAACAGAGTTCATAGAAAATGGCGTGATTAGTAATAACTAATTAAAAAGTCAAAATGGCGTGATCAACATATGATGTAGTTAAAATTTGTATTTAAGAACAAGGGCGAAAATAAAGAATTAACAAGTGCTTTTTACTGCGATCAAAAACGTTTCACTTATAATAAATAAAATACTTACACAAGTAGTGTACAAGGCGTCGAGGTGGTCGTCGGCTGGAGAAGTGCTCACCGTTTGGTCTAGGTTTTTAGTGGCGAAAGTCACTTATTAACCCGCGACAATATAGAGTAACAATTGAACATTTTACTTGTAGGAATATATTGTTAATGAAGTCGAAGACCATCGGGAAAATAAGATGTAACCCATATATGGTATGTTTATACGCGCTTTTAAGTTATCCAATCAGTTAAGGTAAATTTCTTGGTACAAAGAACATAACTAAAAAAAAAATTTTTTTTGGTTTTATTTGTTTTGATGTTTTACAAAGCATGAAGATCCTACAAATTTTGGACATTACAATAGCTTTCTTGTTTTACGTATCATTATCCGTTTTGATTTTATCTATCGGTGGTTACACGACATAAAAATCTTACAATAGCTTTCAAGGCAGATACAAAACACGTAAAAAAATAGAATTTTTATATCAGATATATAGTATATATAAGACATTTCAATATGCATTTCTGAATTATTTCATTAATTTATCCAAAAGATAAACGAAAAAAATCTGACAGTTATGTCCGCACCAACTGATGATAAAATTCAGCCACAGGCTCAGGCTGAAGACCTTTCTAAAACTCGACGCATGTCTTGGAATGAAAGAAAATACAATCTCATTAAATTATACAAAAGTGTCCAAAGATGGAAGAAGCTTCGGAATTTATCTTTTAGACGATTAGTAATTACTGCTGCTGTATGCGTATTTTCTTTTGGAATAGGATGCTATCTTCTTACTACAAATGAAGATGATATAAAGTCAACAGTTTCAAAGATCATTACAACGTCTTTCGTTGGTATAGGGAGTCTTACAACTCTTATTACGAGCCTACTGTCACTAAAGAATCTTTTTATTTCTGGTAATAAAGACGAGAATAAAGAAATGGATGAAGATATTGAAAAGGCATTAGATGATTGTGTCATCGACAACTCAAAACAAAATTACCCCAGAAAACTTAGTTCAACAAATTTTTCACCTTTAAGATTTGTTAAAAAACTTAATAAACATATAAATCATATGATGCTTCGTCGTACTATATTTGTATCTTTAATGGCATGTTCTTTTATTATTTTGACCGTTATTAATATTTTTTTCATTTTTAACAATTCTGGGAATTCTGGAGGTTCTATGTTTCACCATATGACCATTATTCTCATCGCTTTTTCATGTTTTAGTCTATTTGAGGTCATTATTGTAGTCATTTGCACTAAATTATATATTCCTGAAGTAGAAAAATGGAGAAAGAACAATCCAAATATTTATGATGATGAGGATAGTGTAAATACGTACGACTTAGTGACTGAATTATTAGACAATATAAAAAAGGAAGAAAACGAAATAATAAAAGAGGAAGAAAACAAAGAGGAAAAAAAGGATGAAATTATGACAATTATAAAATTAACAGCTTTTTACTTATTTTGTACACATTCAGACAAAACTGATGCAGGTAATTCTGCAAAGTGCATAAAATATTTGTTGACAGGTTTGAATGCTTATTTGACTAAATATAAATCAGAGATTTTAAATAAGATAGGAGATTATGAAAAAGGATCGTTAAGGTCTATATATAAAGATTATTTTGCTAATATAATAAATGATAATAAAGATAAGGTAACAAGCGATAATAAAGAAAAACTTATTAGTGGAAAGGACAAACAAATTGAAGTGATATCCGTGGATAATTTAGAAAAACGGAGAGGCCCACGTACAGATCCACAAAACCAAATACAAAAAGAAGATTTTAAAATTTTGAATATTACGAAATTAATAGTACATTTTATTTCAAATAAAGACGCTTTGAATTTCTTTATATACTATTTTTTATTAAGTATAAATGATTATCTGGAATATGGAAATGGTGAAGCTTCAGATGATAGTTTTGTAAAGAAATATTTAAAGCTAGAAAATGGTGATGATTATGATATTTTAACTGGATTGAAGGAGTTAGATAATAATTCAGATCAAAGTCTTAAAAACATAGATACAAAAATAAAAGGAATAGAAGAAATACGAATTGAGATAGGAGATAAGAAGTATGAAGTAAATAAAATCGCGGAGTACTTAGAAAAGGAAGATAAAAACCCTACCTTTAATTCGATTAAAACATTGACACTTTGTTGTATAAATTTTGGTGAAGATATGGATGAGAACACGTTGAGTCTTTTTTTTAAAGGCATAAATCTTTTATTAAAACCAGATAACAATATTAACATAACTAGAGATTTAAAAATTATTGCTGAGGCATTGACTCTTCGTACTATTTTTAATGATGAAAGTGATGGCAAGAAGAGTATGCCAGTGATAAGTATGCCAGTGATGATAGAAGAAGTATTAGTAGCAATCATGCGCAAGATGAATGAAATTAACGATGAGATAAAGTTGAATGAGACCAAAGAAAAGGAAATTCCAAACAATCTAACTGTTGCAAATAAAGTTTTTGGTGATGTAAGGACTGAAGTATTACGCTTGAAGGATCAAATAATCGTGGATAATTATTTTAATAGCAAAGTCGATTTAAGTAAAAATATTTTCAAACCCAAATTTACTTGGAAATGCATTCCTTTGTATGCAGCAACCATTATTCTCATCCCGAATTTGTATTTAATTGGTCTGATAGGTGTATCAAGTGTAAAGAATGGACCAAAAAAAGAGAAGCATTTAATGTTAAAAAGAATTGAAATAAATGATAAGGAGAAAGAGCTAATCGATCGTATTCTTTTTGGATTATCGATAGTAACTTGCAAGGTTTAATCACATCATTATCGTTATCGTTGTTGGCTTTTTGTTTTCATAGCAGATTTGGGCATATCGTGTAGATAGTATATATAAATTACAAATTGTGTGTTAAATGTATAATCAATACATTTATTATATAAAACGCAACTATGGTGGTTTGGCACCTATCTTATGTTTTTATTATGTTTTATAGATTTTCTATGTTTTATACATAAAATTTTTAACGCAAAATTTTACGTTATGGTTAGTATTAGGGCTAGAAGGTTTGGGAAAGGTTTTGGAGGGTGTAGAAGATTTTTACTTAGAACACCTCGTACCGATTATTTAGCTAGTTTTTGAGATAATGTATTCGTAGTTGTAAAACACCATAGATGCGTTTTAGTAAAAGTCAATAAATATAGTTAGATTTTTATTATAAAACATGGTAAAGATATACTTTGAATTTATTTATAAAACTTTCTTCAAATTTGTTGATAGTTATTATAAATGGAGCAAAACCATGCTTAGAGTATATTTATTTCATATATTCTGAGCACATAATACCTGATTAATTCGTGTTTATTTAATACGAGTATAAGAATATTATCAATGAATTATTTATCTAAGTCTTTTTAAATGAATTAGTGATCAAGTTAAATATAATGATCCATCGTTTTGTTGTGAATTACAAATAGCTATATGAGCATAGATAGTATTCATGTAATTTGCTGATTTATATCAACATAGATCTAAAAATCATAGGCAGAAGTTTGTCTTATTGGCTGACTAGTACCCTAACCATGACGGAGAATGAAGAATGTCCTAGTAACGTGACATCGAAAAGTTTATTCATAATTAGATTATTAATGTTTATATTAGAATTAGATTTTAGCCGAATGTATGGAAATCTCAAGAAAAATTTTTCGGTAACGCCCAGAAGGGCAAAAATACCGTTCTGATGGATCGTAGGTACCGTTTAGAAAAAAATCGATTTGCATACGAAAAAGTATTCGTTTTTATAATCCTATCAGGAACAGTACTCAAATAAATTTTTTGTTACTCCATCAAGATCGATACTGCCGATCCATCAGGAATAGTATTTTTGCCCCAGAACGGCAAAAAAAACCAGAAAAAACGGACGTTTGTTTTGAATTTTCCTGATCGTGTTGCGTTACATCAAATCGGGATTCCGTTATTGGATATTTTACCCTGCAGATCGTCACATGACCCAATATTCTTCGCCATGCCTAGGGCTGTGCTGTACATGGACAATCTCAATATATTTTTTTATGGACATCCGGACATTGGACAAAAATCATCCATGTACAAATTTTGTATGCCCAAATCATATATGTTAATATGTACGGTCGGGGTACTTATGATCTTTGTTTCAGAATTTAGGAAAATTTGGCAAAAGTTGACCGACCGAATATTTGCCGATCCGATAAGCTTTGATTTAGCAGCGATAAACTTTTGGTTCGGATGTAATTACATTCGAATCAAAAGTTTATCACTGCTAAATCAAAGCTTATCGAATCGACAAATATTCGGTCGGTCAACTTTTGCAAAATTTCCAGAATTTATGAGAACAGCTGTAATTAGCACCCAGAAAATGTGTACGTGCGTACGTACGTACGTTGTTACGCGAAGAAATGTAATAATGTAGTAATTGGTACAAGCGCATGAACTATGCAGTCAGTAAATGATATGTTATGCAGGGAAATGTGACAATGTAGTAATTAGTGCCAGTGCATGAAGTATGTAATCATTAAATAGCCATTAGTATTAGTAATCGCTCTAACAATGGTCGTGAAGGGAAATTGGGTATAAAAGGGAAAAGGAAAGGGAGAAGGATAGTTAGTAGGTCGCTTAGTTAGTTCTTCTTTTAGTTGGATTCTTAGTTGGATTTGTGGATAGTACTCTGGGAGTACCTTTTGGATTTGGGAATAAATAGAGAAGGCTCATCTGTCAGTTGTAGGTTTTTGGATACTTTCAGTGTTTTATATAAATATAATAAATACTTGGTTCCTTCCCTTTAATGCGTATAACCCTGAACTGAATTGGCTACGTTGGTACAAAGTCTCTCCCCTGGTTATAACAACGTACCAGGTTGGATTAGGTAATCACCAGAATGATTGCCTGAATAATCATTCAGAAAATTGCTATTTCATAATTCCCAGAACATGGGGCATTGTCATGTTGAAATATTAGATTTGACCCGGTTAACGAATGTGTGGCAGCAATAAATGGCACTAGATTGTCCTCAAGGACCTTGGTGTAAATTTTTTTGTTAATTTTTTGTTTGAGAGTTTTATAATCATTAAAAAAAAACCATGGGACCTTTGATTTCACCTACAAAGCATGACTACACCATTACCAACACCCTACCACTCCTAAAATTCAGTACCAAACACTCATGTTTATATCGTTCGTCCGCATAACGCCATACTTGAACCTGACGGGATTGTTTACCCACTTCTACACTCATTTCATCTGAAAAAATGATACGCCACCACTCGTACAGGTTCTTGTTTAAATTTTTTTCACACCAATCTTTGCGCCTGGCTATGTTGTCTTCTGACAAAAAAGGTTTCATTACAGCAACGCGGGAATGAACCCCAAAGCTGTGCAAGGCTCTAGCTATGGTCCTCTGGCTGCATTGTAGGTTTAAATCCTTGATAATGCTACACAGGGGCTTGCGTCTCTCTTTCAATGCTTTTTTCAGTATCGCAGTCTTTTCTTCCTTCTTGAGAACGGGGGGACGTCCAAAGCGAGGTAAGTTCTCGATTTTTTTTGTCTTTTTGTGCTTCTTCAGAAACCTTCAAACCGTCATTGGGTCACAGCCAATCTTGAGGGCAACTTGCTCAGCACTCATATCTTCAATAAAAGCAAGTATTTTGCCCTTTTCTATGTCTGTCATCTGGGTGCATGGCATATCATAAAAAAATTTTTTTTTTTTTTTCAGCTTCGTTATTTCGACATCAAAGAAGCAAAAAAACAAAAACAAATTGCCCCAAAATACATAATTTTGGGGCAAATCATGCCCTTTTATTTACCTACGTGCATCGATCTGCAGATCGGGCGTCACTTTTGCCGCCTACTGTACTTACGTACTGTATCATAATATTTATATGTATTAGTCACTAGATCTTAAATTATATCAATTTGAATCAATTATGCCGACATTATGTAATTATGAAAATAGCTGTAAGCAATTTTGATCTGTGACATTTAGAAACTTAAAATAAAGTTTTAATGTAATGTTAATGTATGTTGTTAGATAAAAATTACCAAAGGCAACAAACATATAATTGTCAACCAAGTTTGCAGAATGTAAAAATATAATTGATTTTTATTTTTACTTTTATAATATCCAAAATAATTTAATAAAGTTTACAAAGCTAGTTTTACTAAAATACCCAATAATCTAACCAGGCTTACTCGGTAAATGCCATATCCTGATTGGTCCAGAACAAAAATTTTCATTTATAACCCTTACAATTATTTAAAATTTACCTTAAAAATAATATATTATTTTAATAAATTGGCATTTAACTATTTATCTGCTACCAGGATATATAGGTTTTTAGTAAAAGATTATTATACTTTTTAATTTAATATTTTCTATATGTTTCATAAAAATATTTATAAATCATGTCATGGGAATCTTTCATTATCTTGTATAGATTTTCTGTCTAAATCATTCTTTTTTTGATTTCTAAAAATGGCGCTTCTGTAATTTTTCTGATTAAGAATTCAAATTGGTTACTCGAAGTATTATAGTACTCTCTAAATACTAAGGTGAATTCCAGTTTTTCTTTACCATTTAATTTTCTTTTTATTTGCGTTTTCTTATCATCATCCTGATCACTACTGAAACTTCATTTTTTCTTTTTTCAAACTGATAGATTGTATAAGTCATAGGTTGATCTTTCATAAAATTGCTGATTTTGAATTATGGATAATGGCATTAATTGTTCAGCTGATTCGGTTTGTGTTGATAACATCGATAAGGATGAATGTGACGGAATTAACATAAGTGGCAAATCTCCAATATATGGCCATGAATTTATATTATTCTAAAATAAAAATTTTAGTGAATATGAAATATAAAAAATTAAAAACCATTGATTATTGTAACCGTTGATGGGAGAGCTAATGTAATAATATAGATTAGAGATGGCAATGGTCGGTCATTTTTGGCTTAGCCGATTGGCTAAGCTGCGGCTAGCCGTGGCTATCTCGTGATCCAGTGATCCAAATAGGATTATTTTAGTACCATTCGAATCGTCTTAATGAGACGATTCGAATAGTACTAAAACAATCCTATTTGAACCACTGGATCGCGAGACACAGCTAACGGCTACAAAACGGCTAGCCGAAAATGACTGACCGTGGCCATCCCTAATATAGATAATCTAACTTCAACAGTGTATGGAAAATGAATGTAAACTTGAAGAAGTGAAAGTGGTCTTTTATATTTATTAGAGAACTAATTGGGCAATAAGATGCTATAACAGATACTTTAATATTAATAGGGATGATGAGGAGTGGCTGCAACTACAGGTAATGCTGTTTAAGGGTGATAATGAAGTGGTGATCTTAAGGACTGTGATAATGATCAAGCGATTCTTTAAGTTCACGTGATGGATTAACAGAGCTGAATAACCTTGTAAGTGTCATTCTCTACCACAATTCTCACAAGTCACTGACAATATCTAATTCCACAAACGTTTCAGAATACGAGTCTTAATAAACAAAATCGATGTTAGCATTAAAATCATCATTCAGTCAAAAATCTTTTATAAAAGTATATATAAAGGCCCAAATTGAACCTCTACGTGCATTTATACCCAGTATTATATTTTTATAATAGTGAAAGACTTGCTATAATTTTTGCCGAAGTATCATGCTAAGTGGAAAATCAAATCTTCCTAACACAACATGTTTTTATAATCTGCAATTCTTGAAAGACTTGAATCTCCACACGAGTACTTCCAGCAACACACCAAGTGGAGACTTAATCTTTGCCTGAATCTTAATTAGTATCGTGCTTAATGAAGACCTGAGATAATTCTGCAGAACATGTTACAATATTAGAAAACTTTATCTCTGCTCGAGTACTTTAGAAGAAAATTGGATGTCTTTCTATGTATTATACTTGAGGTTCTAAATTTCTATATTAAACAACGTCTTTTTTGAAACTCATTAATGTTAAGATTTCTTTTGTCATCATATACTTAAAAAACATTACAATATAAATAATATGCTTTTTACCTTCATTTAATATATTATTTTCTCTTCAAAAAAAATTTAGAAATAGTCATGTAAAACATCCACATTTGTAGTGCGTTTAATTAAAAAGTTCTTGGTTCTTGGAAACGATTCAATGTCATTAATATTTCAACTATTAAACCTTGTTGGGCTGGTGAAAATTTTAAAATGCAAGAACGCGAAATTTGAAAACTAATTACGCATCATAGATTTTAAAGATCTCAAGGTCTCACAATCACGCAGATCAGAGTAAAAAATTTCTATTTTGGGAGTTAAAGTATATGATCTACATACTGTATAAATTGCATTCTTGATATCTATATAGCCCATTATATATGACTGCATCAAAAAAAAGGTAACCCTAAACCTCTCTCTGTTTTGACCGACCGTTGATATTTTTATAAGCCACTAACCCTAAGTACATCAAAAAAAAAGTAACTTCTAACTGGACACGGCTTTAGCTGGCCCTCATTTTGGAGCTATTATTGACCACAATTTTCTGCTGCGACAGATCCCAAATTCTGCTTCACAAGTCTGTTTATGTGAAATTATCAGTATATTATCGAATCATGAAATCAAATATTGCGTCTCAAATTAATAATAAATCATGTTTGAGTGTACAAGCTGTGTAAATGAAAGCAAAAACCGAAAATGTGAGGATGGAATTTTAAATGATATTCGCAAGCAAAAGGAAATTCCATAAAATCCGAAGAGTTTGAATACGTATATAGATTATGAGAAACTTATGGATGTTGAAGGAGAAAGCAATATGTATATGGTATCCCAAAAAAGATTACTTGTACAGATTCCACATCTCACGTATTGATCTTGTTTACAGATTTATTTAACATATTATTGTCGGAATGGTGCTAAATTTATTTGTTTAGAGTTGAGTTCCAATTTAGGGTTAGAATTCATATTAAGAGAGTATAAGTTATCGTTATGTGGATTTAGCATATTTCAAATTAAGACTGTGGATTTGCACAGTTCCTTAACTATAAGTTCAAAAGCCTGAAATCTAATTTTATTTTATTATTCAAATACAAACAAAAAGCTATCACTTCGCTTATTGTTTTTGTACATTTTTTTATATTAGCCACCATGATATGCTTATTAGCCACGCGCAAAATATTTTGGTTCATTAACATGGCTTATTCTTTTCAAAGTTTTATAGGATTTGATTTTTGACTTCTCCAGGGGTTTCGCTATTTCGCCAAAGTTTCGCTGTTTCTCCAGTTTGTCTTTCGCCGGGTTTAGTTTCGTCTTTCGCTATTTGCTAAAAATAGTTTCGACTAACAACAGTAGATTATAGTAATATGCGCTTAACCTTAACCGCAAAGGATGCTGTTATGATGACAATTCATGGAAGGGTGACACGATTATTTAGTAGCAGTATCTAATTTATGACTTTTAGGGATTTTATAGTCTTTGCTTAGTAAATGAGTTATTTAACTTAAAGGTTCTTGTTCTTTACAAAAGCAAAATTACAATGTTTTTATAGCTTTCACTATTTTAAGAGGTAAGGGGGGCTTTGACTACTTAGCTTTCTTTACTTACAGCCCAAGCTTATTAAAATGCTCAATTTTATTTAAAGAAAAAGGCTTTAATCAACAGTACATTATTCTATAATATGGATGAGGCTTTATGATGACGAAAGTTTCGTTCTATTATTCCATAAGGAGTTATAGCCGCTAAGCATTACATTCTATTTCCATTCTTCAGCTTAATTCACACGATTGTTTACTGTAATTCAGCCGACAAGCACACAAGGTGTAATAGAATTTCCACAGCTCGATCATAGTGGCGTCAATTCTGTAATATCACGAGAAAATTATGTTCGACCGGGTTTGTTCACCGGGTTGTACAATTTATGTTCGACCGGGTTGTACAATGATTTGGGCAAAGCCACATTGTTTTTGCAGACGTTTGTGTTTTAATTATTAAGATGTAAGATACATACGGATGTTTTACTGAGAAAATAAAGATTCTATTTACAATAAGATAAAAATTTAATTCGTTACATTACCAATATGACGTATCGTATTGATCAAAAGATAATTATCTTTAAGTTCTTATATTGTCATAACGATTATTAATTTCAAATAATTAAAAATACTTAAAAAATATATAGTGATTGATCAATGATTTATAAGTATTATGCAGCTTCATGTATGGTTTCATAAACAATTTATAGCTAAGAAATGTAATAACAAATCAAATACAATCTTGAAATGTAATAATTTATAAATATTATGCAGTTCATAAACAGTTTCATAAGCAATACATAGTTGAGAAAAGTGATTGACCAATAAAATACATACTATTCAATTTTACCGGCGATCATCCAATATCACATTAGTATTAGGATAGCTGCACGACACACATGACGCCACGCAGGACCAGTACGATCATGTATGTAAATTCGAACTATTCGAAAGTTATTGATTGATAAACAAACAAAACTTAGAAATATAACGTAATTATGGTATATAATCACCCAATTACATGCATTAAACTATTTTTATTTCATGAATTCCGATTTTAGAAAACCACACCAGTGCGTATTCATTGATGGCGGTTACCATTTATTCCATTTATTGTTATAAATTACGCAATACTTCAATGTGTGCCAGGTTTGTGGCGCAGTCAAAATTCTTTGAAAATCGTTTATGTTAGGGTCAAGACTCTTATTAATACTAGAAATTAGAGAGGTATATAGTAAAATTGCTCAAGGAAAATTTTTTATTAGTGTACGAAAAGTAGTTATATATGCAATTTTTCGAGAAAAAAGTGATTTTTGACGAAACGTGCCGTTGAATTTTCCCGTTACACCTGCTTTTGCACCCCCTTGAATGTGTGCCAGGTTTGTGGCTCAGATTTACTGAACTACGAATCAGATTTCAAGATCAGTTGCAATTCAAGAAAATTCAAAACAGATGTTAGTTTCGCTTACTCTCGTAATTCTACATAAGAACCCACTTTTGATGCTCTAACAAAAAGGTTTTCGTTGGGCAATTTTACTATGCAAACTACCCTTCTCTAGCACATAACATTAACCCTAGCACTAAATTGAGCGAACTTTAAAGAATTTGTGCTGCGCCATAAACCTGGCACACGTTCAAGTAATGCCCTGATTTTAAAATCTGATTCGTAGCACAGGCAATCTGCGCCACAAACCTGGCACACATTGAAGAACTACATACGTAGATTACAAATGATGACGACATTAATTATGCCGATCGCATTTCTGAAATCTGTGGTATGTTGCCGATCATGTAAAATTTTTTAAAATTTTTAAAGTTCATTAATATTAGGGTTAGGGTGTTTCGTATAAAGTTAAA
>CAJVPZ010002266.1:0-12720 GCA_910592135.1 Racocetra fulgida | reverse complement strand
AATTATGGCAGACTATTTACTTTGGAGGTTAAATAATTTTGGAAACTTTAGGTATTTACATCATTTAAAATGTTATGATTTCATCATATATAACGTTTATTCATATGCTAATCGTGTCAAATTAAAAAGTTACGTTGAAAAATTCAAACTTTCACATCCGACAGACTCGATCGAAGTTCTACTTCCTGAAATTTCGAAACGTATTGGTGCATTACAAAAGCATGGTGAATATGATCTAAATAAATCAGCACAATTTTTCATTAAACAGTATAGAAATGGTAAGTATGGTAGGTATACGTTAGATGACGTATCACCTGAAGGTTTAAAAGCGTATTTTACGAATGATGATTCAGACAAAGATACGCTTATGAGTAAGAATCAAATAAAGAAATTGAAATGGGAGAAAGTCACGGAGAAAAGATTGAATAGATGGAAGAAACATGGCTATTTAACTGGCAAAGGTAAACAAGGCGTTCAAGGTTGCAAGAAAGGCTAGATAGGATTTTTTTTTTTTTTTAGGCAATTCATATGCTTCATGAATTTTATGAACAATTTCAGTGCTTAATGCGGGCAATATCTGTCAATATCTGTCACTATAGTATGCGTAGTCCAAGTGCCACATTTCTTTTCGTAAATTTAGATAAAGCATGTATAGTACTTTACAATAAATCATGACGTTCTGCACTTTGATGCTAATTTTAACATGTCTAATACACCTTAATTATTTACACATCCATCTAATCACATTATTCTCATATCTAATAATTCGTTTTCAAAAAAGATATTGTGCGTAATTAAAAATAATATTACCCTAGCCAAAAATAAGGCGACCTTTATTACAAAGTTATAAATTTATATATATATATATATATATATATATGTACTATAAAAAAATACTCAATTGAAACCCATCCAAATAAATGTCTATACAATATTATAATGAAAAAACTCCCGTTATTTGCATCATCGTACGGATTATGAAACACGCATTCAAAGGTACATAAAATTTGAGTAATAGAGTCATAATTTGGTTATAAGGAAAGCATTATGGCGCTAAGAATGTCTTGTTTCATAAGCGAAAAATGTCCAGCTTCATAACCGATTTGATGAATCATCACTATATATGCTTTCGTATAAATACACTAGTGAAAACGACATAAAAAGAATAGCCCCAACCATAGTAACTTTAAAGCATAATGAGAGTATAACATTAGATTAGGAAATTAACAACTTAATCATCGATATAGCAGTATTCTAAAATAAAATTTACCTTTTTTTACTGAGATCTTTGCTGCCATAAACCTACCTCCAATTACAGCAAGACCTGTACAAAGACAGTGTCCAATTATTGTACCCAAGGTTACCCAATACACATCCTAAATGATTAAAGTTCGTAAATAATTGAAATGTCTGTTTCTTTGAAAGATATACTATTTCTTTGAAAGATATTTGAAAATTAAATTTATTATTTTACCTTTGCAGCAGCCATGGCAATTGTTGCAATTTGTGATCTATCTCCCCATTCTGCCAGGAACGTGAGTATAAATGTTTGGACGAAAACAGGCGAAAATAACAATTGGCATAGATTAACTAATCCTTCTACAAATGTTACTTGGGCGGTATCGTCTTGTGTACCACCAGCTTCCGCTGTTTCTATAAGTTCAATTTCTTCCTTTTCTTTTAATTCAACTGAAACCTCCTCTAATTCTTGCATTGCTTCTTCACCCGACATTTGTATGCTCTCAAATCCCATCTTTATTCCAAAAAATAGGAATAAAAATGATGCTATATAGTTGGTATATATACGTGGAATCAAATTTGGGACTACATGACCTAGAGCTACGGAAAGGACTGACATGAGTGCTACAGCACTAAAAGCTGCCGAAAAAACTAAAAGCCTAGAATTTTTCATTGCCATTATGGCAGCAATAAAAAATGTCTTGTCTCCTATCTCCGAAACTATAATCATGAGTATGCTAAAAAGGAAAGACTTCGAGCCTTCAACATCACTAAGAGGAAACATGGTGTCGCGGGTTAAATCGTAACCCTGGGGAATTCGCAGCGCTGGGGATTAAATGTATGAAAGAATATCCAAATAACTTCTGCATCGGCCAATCAAATTTAATATACTTTCACGCCCCATATTTGGTGTGTATATATTTGTTTTTCTCATTATACGTAATAAAATTTAATAAATTTTAATAATGTGAGGAAATAACGGGTCGAATTTTAAAATATAACACTGTATATTATTGAATTTATCTTTTGTATACATATCGATATATAAAAATTTAATTTAAATAACTTAATAGAATCCTTTTTTTTTCAAGACGATTTTAAAGTTCACTGGAGGTGAAATTCACCAAGAATGTTGTTTCTCAAAATGGCTTTGACAATCAATTTGATATATATACTAAATAAAAATGTTCAGCAACCTAACCTCTACATTAATTAAGCTTTAACCTTTAATTGTTAAGTTTAATTAATTTTAGCTTTATAAAATTTTTCTATAGCTCATATACCGATACGTATGATGCAATCAAGTGAAAACCAGGAATTCTAAAAATAAACTTCATTATATGACGGAATGCGGGCTTTTAGTCAATCCGACTAGAATCATAAATTATACCGATTCCGTTTTTTGGTCACGTAATACCATTTAAAATCCGTATTCCATTGTCTAAAGAAATTTATTTTTAAAAATCCTGGTTTTCACTTTAGCGGCACCCATATAATAATAATTCTGAGGGACCAATGTGGTAAATTTCATTTCCGGTGAATATTAATTCTATATACTAATATTAAATAAATTAATTTTTTTAATTTATTAACAAGAAATTTTCAAAGTTTATACATACACTGCAAATTCGTGTAACTACAATTTTACAAAGAAAAAATCAATAGATTATACGTAGTAAATATATCGATATGCTGATTTATTAAGGGTATCGCAAACAGGTCATAATCCAGATAAAAAAATCCCGACAGTCAAAAATTCCGACGGTCAGAATTTTTAGGCTGGGTGCATCACGTGATTGCCCGATATATTACCCGGATCAGCCCGAACAAAAAGCGAGACGACAGACAAAACACGAAAATAAAAAATGGTTATCTAAACCGGTCTTGGTTCACTAAGTAAAGTATAAACTACTTAACCCAACCCAATATTAATCGATTTTAAATAAAAAGTCGTAAAAATAGGTAATCTCGTAATGTATCTGGCTTTAGCTATTCCCCAAATATAGGGGACGGATACTTATGTTTTATAGATTAACTTTAGGGTTGGAGTTAGTTATATACAGTCGATACTGTTTAAATGCATATGGTCGGGAAAGACAAAAAAATCAATTTTATGCATTTATACAGTATTAACCAATCAGATATCAGAAAATTAACTGTCTAAATGCATATTACTATTAAATTTTTTTAAAAAATTATACATTTAGATAGTATGCAGTATACATTTAGACAGTATTAAGCAAATTGTTCAGCATTTTTGATTAATTTACCTGAGGTAGATTTAGACTATCATCTTTTGTCTTTAGTATTATTTTTTTTTGTAATTTGGTTCTCTTTATTTGATATTCAAATTATGTAAAATTTTTTTTATAGTTTTTATTAATTTTAACCTGTTTCAATAGATTTTGATTTTTTTTTATATCTTTAACTTATTAAGAACTTAAGCATTTTAATTATTAGCTAGTATCTATAAACCTAACTATAATTAAATATAGTAGTTATATTTATTTCTAATTTAGCTAAAAAAAAAATAAAATAAATCAAAATTAAAAAAATATTAAAAAAATTAATTATACAACTCTTTTTATTGATTCTTTAGTTAAAAACAACAGAAAAATTGGACTACAGAAAAATGATATAGAAATGTTCAAGATAGATACTTCTTAGTCCTATCTTAAAGTAAACAATTGTTGATAAAACCTAAAGATGTGAAATATCAAGAAGCAGATATATTTAGGTAGCTTTTTTAAGGCTAAACCTTTTTTTCTTTCATGAACTTCCTAAGTTATTTAGCGTTCAAACCAGAAGAGTATTTTGAAAACTGGTCTTACTTTCCATGTAAGTTATTATTAATTGATGATCTGCCAGTTAATTGAAGAATTTTGATATAGTAATATAACACAGATCACATATAAGCAAGACCCGAATTAAAATTTTCAGGTTATAAGTAAGGTCAATAAATTTTTTATTAAATCTTACATTAAAGTAACACAAATAATAAAATAGAACCTCTAATTTTTAATTATAAAGTTATTAAGTAACAATACTTTTTTTGGCAGACTTTACTTTGTAAGCACATGGCATTTACTAAGTAATATTTTAATAAATTAGATCTATAGAATTCAAACAAGGTATTTGGTGTATTTTAATTTTAGCTTGCCCTATAACCAAATTTATAAATATTTTTTCTTTTAGGCCTTTGAGTAACAGGAATTTGTAAAACGTAGCTTTTAAACTGTCACTAGTATTTAAGATCTACTGAATATAGGTGCCATTCAGTAATATGCATCACAATCACTAACAATATAAACTTAAAATTTTGTTTGTAAAATTTTTTTTATTATATAAACTAATACAGGTAATTTTCATTAAAGCCAGGTTTTCTGAATATGAATCTAGAATCATGGCAGAGTACTGGAAGACTGTGCAACAAGAGTTATTATTTCAGGTTCGTATTATATTTACTGTGACTTCATTCTAATTCATTTAGTTAGTAATTATAAAAATCAAATTCATTTTATTTGTCACAGCAGGCAAGTATAAAAATTATTTAATTTGTTCATCATACAGTCGACTTTTTTTAAGTACAATTTACTAAAACAAACCTTTTAGCAGTGTGCATTTAGAGATTAGTTAGAAAAATAGTATTTATAGCGACTTAACATATACTTGTGCAATTACTTTCATATTTCAATTTAGCCGGTAATTGAAAATTTATGTTTTAATTTTCTTTATTTTTTTTTGTCCTTTTTTTATTATTTATTTAAAAATTTAAGCTTGGTCATTTAGAAAAAATTAACAGGCACATTTTGTATAAACACTACGCTGACTTCTTCGAATCTTTATAATAATACTTTAAATTAGAAGGAAATGTATTAGTGGCTGCATTTTCAAGAACTGCAGCCAAATTTAAAAGTAATAATAATTTTGGGTTAAAAGTTAGAGTGCTATGCTGACTTCTTCATGCTTGGCTTTAGTACAGAATTTTTGATCTAGCAATTTCGTATCATAAAGAGTAAAAGCATTTATGGATATACTTAGTAACAACACCATACTGATTTTTTTTAGAATAACCTTAGATCAGAAGGAGGAAACATATTGACAAATGCACTTTCAAGAACATCACACTGATTCTTTTGAATCTCTGTAATAATAATCTTTGATCAGAAAAAGAAAAAAACATTAATAGATGCATTTTACGAGAATATTATACTAACCTTTTTAGATCTAGTAGTTTTATTGTTAACTAAATAAAGGAAAGCATTAGTAGATGCATTCTATACAAGTTCACACCCACCTGAATGGCTTGTTTTAGGTGCATACATGATGAATTATTATTGTATCAAGGCATAAGCATGTAATACAAAAATGAATAATTATTATTCAGCAAAGCTAAAAATATATATATGTTTTTCTTATAGTAGTATGGCATTAAAGCACCAGTTAGAACATTCTTAAGCAGCTTCTGCAATGGTGATCAGATATTCAAATCGCGATTTGTTAAAAATTTATTGCGTAAAATACGAATTTTAAACACTAAAAGTAGTCTGCTTCATCAAAATGATAACTTACCTAGTTAATTTATTCAATTCTGGTTAATTATTGCAGTTTGTATATTATGATTAAATAATTATGATTGTGATTGCTAAAGCTGGCTAATTTATCATAAATCTGAGACTCAGATTCATGATAAATTGGCTGGCTTTAGCAATCATAATCACAATCACAATCATTTAATCATAAATAGGGGTTACACAATTTTGCAACCCACAATAATATATGGATGAAATCTCCAATTTCGTGGTGAGTGATTAGATTAAATAAAATTTGAGCCAATAATTTATGTGGTATGGTATGATTATTGTAAATAAAAGTATTTTTTTGATCAAAGATTGAATCACTTATGAATTTACTTATAAATTTGTAAATTTGTATCGTAATTATAAATTTTGTACATATTTGTGACCTAATTATCATGTTTTAACTGAAGACTTTCGCCCACATGAATTTTATGATAGAATTAAAAACTATTTAAGTGCGTTATAAATAAATCTTAAAGGACTTAAATTCTAAAACAACATATATACTTAATAAAATAATTTAAAATTATATATTTAGTTTTATTGTAAATTATATTTAGATTCTTTTAACAACTTTAAAATTTAAAATTCTACAACTTAGGTTTATTTAATCTAAGTCTATTCTGCCATACAATAGCTAATAGATAGGTAAGCTTTAAACTAACAGATTGAGTAACTAATGGATTGGAATGGGTTGGCTCTAAACTAATGAGTTGGGTTGGGTGGGTTCTAAACCAGAGTTGGGTTGGCTCTAAACTAATGGGTTGGGTTGGAGGCCCTAATCTAATAGGTTGGATGGGCTTTAAACTAGCAGGTTGAGTGAGCTCTAGAGTGTTAGATTGGGTCTGAACTAGCAGGTTAGTTGAGTGAACAATTAAGTAGGCTCTAATCTAGAGTGTTTGATAGTTAGTATGTTGGTGAGTTTTTAAAAAATTAATTTTTTATTAATTAAATCTGATATGTATAAAAAAAACTTCATATTTACAAATTGAGATTTTCATTAATTATTTTGCGTTATAATTATTTAGTAAATGTAGATCATTTTCTCTGATTGACTCGTAGACTATCAATTAACAAAGTTTAAGAGATATAATATATTGAAAAGTAGATATAACTTAAATAGTTTTTTTTTAAAGTAGATTTTTTCTGCTCTATTGATAGATTCTCCAAGTTATTTAGCATTTAAATCAAAAGGATTATTCTAAAAACAAGTAGTGATAAAAAATTTTTGTTAAGATAGTAAAAGCTTTATATAATTATAAAACTTATAGAAAAACTTTATATACTTTAATTAACTCTGCTTTTTTTTGAAAAAAATTTTGTAAAAAGTAGATAACTCAGTTTACTTTTTTTCAAAAATTAATATATTGTTTACTTATTAAATCAATCAGTATTGTTTATTTTTTTATCTGTTACAACAAACATGTGGATATATATAGAATGTAGACATATAGATTATATACCTTGAATGTAATAACCTGGACTAGAGATAGTTAGGTTAATTTAGATTTAGTTTTGGTTTTAAAACCTTCAAGTTTTATTTTATAAACTTAAGAACTTAGTTTTATAAAGTTTCAAAAATTGGTTCCAAAAACTGGTTTCAGAACTTTGTTCCAAACTAATTCTGAATTCTGATTCTAGAATCTGATTTAAATACAAATTTTATAATATAATTAGATCTTCTAAATACAACCTTCTATATACATACTCTATAAAAGTCTTTTTAAATATATATTTTTATTTGGGTCTAACTAATATAATGAAGCTTTTATAAATATGCCTCTATAAATATATACCTTCTCTAAAGTATTTTTAAATTTGGGCTCAAATAAATATATAACCTCTACTATATAAATGCATCTTTTTCTAAAAATCTATCATGAATTTAAGAACCTATTATTAATATAAAATTTAAGAATCTATTATAAATCTAAGGATTTAAAAACTTATTATAAATTTAAGAACTTATTATAAATCTAAAAATCTAGATTCCAAAATTAAAATCTGGTTTTTAAAAACTAGGATCTAAAACTAAGTTTTTAAATTTTGAATCTAAGAACTTTACTATCTCTAATTTAAAAAAATAATATCTTAAGACTAATGATGCAATTTTCTAACCTTTTTAACTTCTCTATAATGCTGATGTTGAAGAGGTTAATTTTTTTACTCTGTTGAGAGGTTTTTTTCTTTTTTTTTTTTTTTTGGTATTAAGGTGAGGCCTTGCTCGTATCTTTATTAATAATTTTTGAAATAGCAACAATGTGAATTACTACAGAAGAGCAGAGATTTACAAGCTGCTACTATTTGTACTAGTACAAATAAAAATAAAAATTACATGCAAGAATAAAAGCTCAGACAGGGAAAAATTTATCTGCGACCTAAACCTACTAGAGTGGTCAAAGACTCACCTAGGTTACAGGTTTTTTTCTTATCTTAGATATAATAAATATATAAATAAGAGTAAAAACTAGTTTAAATAGTAGTATATAATTATTATACCTCTTTTTGATGATCATTTGTACCAAACTTATAGCTAATGAAAACAGAAACTTGTTGAAGAAAAGTAAAAGAGACAACTACAAATAATGGTTTTTACAGAGGTCAAGGTTTTCTTTTTTTTTCTGGACTCTTCTGTATATTCAGCATACAAGTTAAAAGTGCTCCTGTACAAGATAACTAGCAAGAAGGTAGTGCTTTTGTACAAAAAATTTTAGTAGAAGCTCTGTTTCTGCTGACAAAATTAAAGATAGTTGGTCTAAAGAGAACAACAAATGAGTTTTTAATACACTCTTTACTGAGGTTTAAGGATATCTACAAACCAAAACCCTCTACCAAAGCCCTACTCTTTGTTCTTTACAAATTTTTCACAAAAAGTGGAAAAAACAGTATACCTTCATCAAAGGATCAACAATAACAATCACTGCTGAAAAAGAAAAGTCATGTATAAAAGTACATGTCTACTTTAGAATGAATAACGAATGATCAGTTACCTCAAGAGGTTATGGTGTTTATACCAGAGATTCATAATAGGATCACTTAACTTTGTCTAGAGACAAGCTTTAATACAACATTCTGTTGCAGAATACCGCACTGAACTTGGTGAAACCACAAGAGAAATTTCGAACTTGGCCTCTACTTAAAAATGAATATTTTATATATCCCAATATGGATAATAAATAACTAGCATAGAGTTTAAACTAGATTATTTAGTAGTCTATATAATTTTTATAATCCAGCACAGGTTTAATAGTGCTATCTTTGTTTTCTTTTCTTTTATTTTGTTTTCTTTTATTTGTTTTTTAGTTTTTTTGTTTAGGTAGATCGAACTTGGACACCAAAGTATCAACTCTTTTTTTCTCTGCCCTTTGTTTTATATCTGTATTTCGTAAAAAAGATGATACTGATATGGCATATAACACTGGCCAATGATCAAAGATATATGGCTCTAAAAAGTTAAAGGCCTGGATGGGGACAAACAGCCACTAGGCAATATTGCACTTAGGCTTTTAAGTTGAATAAGTCACTTGTTGCAGTTAAAGAAAGAATAACTATAGTTAAAATTCTTGTAATTTTGTTTGATTATTATCTTAATAAAAACAGTAACAGGACATGCCGAAATATATAAAAAAAAAAAATAGTTGTATATAATTTTTATAAAGCTCAATACAAACTTATAATTATAACCATCTAGTGCAGATAAAAAATTCTGTTTTTAGTTTAGTTTTTTTGTCTTTCTTTTGTTTCTTTCTTTTCTTATTTGTATATTTTAATATATTTCTGTATTTTTTTTTAATTTTTTTTCTTTTTTTTTTACTTCTTTATAAAAAGATGTCATCAGATTAATAATATTTTATTGTAGAGCTGGTGGTCAGATAAGCCTTCTGGTTAGGATATTATCTTAAATAATCATATTTTGCAATGCAGTGGGTTATCTATAGGTATTCTAATACTATTAGTTAGTTATAAAGTAGCTATAAAATATCAGAGCTATAGTTTTATTGTTTTAAATCTTCTATAAAATAATGATTTAAATAAATAAAGTCACTAGTACAACTTTGTTTAAGTAAAAAAAACTAAAAAAAATATTTTAATTTGTTTTTTTTTTGATATTAAGGTAACCACTTTAGGGTCTAACATGTTTTATTAACTTTAGTTGCAAATATCAGGGCAATCACATGGGTTACTCTGACTTTGTTATATTAACAAAAGTACATTCTAGCTATATCTATGCTTTTTAAGTGTTTAATTTAAGTAGTCTGCTTTATTAGATTCTATACTAGATGCTGTACCTATAATCCACTATTATTTAAGTTATTCAATTAAACCTTTTGATCAACCTAGCACTATTAGATATTCTTTCTGAAGAGAAACTGCCACTAAGGCCTCTTAGGACTACTTTATTCTTATAATAAATCTGCTAGAGCCTTCTATATCTACAATTAGCTAACCTAGTCTTTAGTTGATATATATGAGCTATAACCCACTACTTGCATCTCAGTTTCATAGCAGAAGTATTCTTCATCTATTTTGTAATTGCTAGTCTTTTTGTAATATTTTAACTATATTATGGTTTGATTACTACTACACAATTTACTTTTTGCTCTTATAGAGTTTACTTAAACCCCAGTACTCTCTTTAAAACAACCTGGTACCTTTTCTTTTAGTATCTCCTAGCCGGTCTCTCTAGATTACTAATTCAGATAGTCTAGAAGAAATACCAGTCACTTAATATTTGCATTGCAGATCTTTTTCAGATTATATATAGTATAGGTGAGCATATAATATAAGTGATAACTATAGATGTGACAAATAGATATATTATATAAAAATATATAAAATTTCTAGAAAACTATATGATTAATATTTATTTTTTTTTGTAGTCAAGGTTAGCCTCTTTGGCTTTCTGCTTTTATTAGACTTTATAGGATCATATGGTGTCCTTTTCAAAGGGACCCCAGACAAGTACATTCTGATGAGGATACAGTAGGGTGAAATTGGGAGTTCTGGGTCACTTTTTCTACACCTAGGGTACCAAAGTGATCATCTTGTTGTTTTTATGCCTTTGCAAGTCTATATTCTATATTATTTTTTTCACCTATATAAAATTGATATAACAATGTGGTATAAATTTTTATATAGCTAGAATCATCTATTTTTTATTTATATAGCTAAATGGGATGATGATAAAAAAATAAATTCTACGTCACTCAACATCAATATACCTGATACTATTATAGGCCTTTCTTCTTATCTAAACATTTCATAACATAATATCCTTTAGCATGTTTTCTATATAATACAGGTTCAGAACTAGTAGAGTTACCACAAACAATATAAAGATAACGCTTTTTAGATTTCTAATGATCAAAGCATCCTTCAGGTTGTCGACAACTTTGTCCACAAACTTTACCAGAGTTATGTAAATAATCACAAGTATATTCACCTAACATGGTATATAAATATGAAATTTTTAATTTAAATAAAAAGTCTGGTATATTAATACAAACAATGGAATACTAGCACCCATATACAAAATGATACCTCTATGTCCTAGGTGTAGAAAAGATGATTTCAAAAAGACTCGAGATCAAGATGCATACTTAAATCGTAAATTTCTATGCAAACCTAGTAATACTCCAAATTCTATTATAGCTCTAGACACAAAGTGTCCTGCTTCGCAGACACCATTATTACAAAATTCAGCTACAGATCAAATTCCAATACAAAACCATATTCCAGTAGATGATTTAATCTAATTAAATAATACACTCTCATCACCTATACAAAATATATCTTCAGATCTACCTCAAAATGATACTGAATGGTTTGATAATATGCAAGATAGATATAATGCAAACACTAATGAAAAATAGCCTGAATTAGGTGGATCCTTGCTTTATGACTATTCAAAAAGAAATATCATAACTGTAGAAGGCAATTTTGGTGGTAATCCAGTAAGAAAAAATTATAAATTAACGAACAAAGAGTTAATATTCAATGAATGCAAATCTAATTTAGATCCTTTAAGACCCCATTAGAATGTAACATCAATGAGCTTATGGCAAGCAGTTATTCCGTCTTCTAAAAATATAAAATATAGATTCAATCATTATGTTGAGAACCTCAATAAATATTTAGAAGCTCCATATATGCCCCAGCTTATAGCAAATGCAAGAGAACAAATTACAAGAGTCCTTAAAGCCAAATTGTGTAAAAAAGATCAAATAAAAACTGCATTAATTGCTTAATGTATATATTCTGGGCATATTAGCAAAAGAAAGGGCAAACTTAAAAGCCCATTAACTATAATTGCTTATCACAAAAGCCTCATGCATGTTATTCTTACAGAAAAAGATATTAATGAATATATAAATTTATCTATATCAGAAATAGATAATGCTATAGACTCATTTATACAAGAAGGATCAGAAATGAATTTGATAAGGATTGAAATGTTAACTATTGAAGCTTATACTTTGTGAAGAGCTATTGGTAGATTATATATCTCAACTCCAAAGAAGCTTGCTAATATTAAATATATAATCAATCTTGATAATTCAGAAATAATTGATCTAATTACTGATATGCCATCTGATAATTGTCTTCAAGGTGTATTAGCTTATTATTTTGCTAATAAAGATGGACATATATATCATCTTGATCAAATATTTACTAAAAGAGATTATAAGCAATACTTGGATATTGTTAATTTAGATGGAATCCTAATGCTACACCAATTTGCTCATATTTATTCAATAAGATAGAAAAGATGAATCTGGATATTTCAATGAATATTTGAGAATGAAAAGAAGAAACAGCAATATCTAAAGCAGTATTTGCTAGCAAGAACTATAATAGACAACATATTATTGACCTCATGGCTCTTACAGATATTACAAAA
>CAJVPZ010002265.1:0-12724 GCA_910592135.1 Racocetra fulgida | reverse complement strand
AGTTTGGAAAAGATATATAAACCCTGGCTTTTCTACCTTCCTGCCAGTTAGTTCGAATTATCTTTAGATAGACTCAAGTAAATACAGAAATCCTTTTTGGTTATAGGATACTTTCTTGTAATTAAAGTCTTATATATCAGAAATAAAATATATCTTTCTTTAACTATATACTTTCCACGAACTGCTCTTAGTGAAGTAATATTCTACTTCCACACCGCTATAATCTCGCAATGGAGCTCTATAGCTGTGTGCTTTGTTACTTGTGCTGTATTAAGAAGGCTACAGTCCACTTGTAACAATATGAACTTAAATATAAAACACAGTTACAAGATTTTAATTATATTTTAAGGTTCTTCTTATTATTCGGATCACTTCGCCAAAGCTAGATCAGAAACTTGAACTCGCTCTCATTCATTGGTATGACTTTGCATATCCTTCCAACGTAAATAATCACCATTTTTATAAATACGCAATTCTTAAACATGTTGAACATTATACTTTAATACCCATCGCTTCAATTGCGAATACAGTTCATATCATACTGAAGTTTAATAAATCAAGCATTTTTTTTGTAAATAGATATATTAATTTTACTAAATAATTACATTAATTAAATGATAATGGCTTAATTAAATACATAGTAACATAATTTATATTCTTGTCACCTGACAATCTTCATCTATTGATCTTAACAAACTGTGACTAATATAAAAACATTTGATTATAGTATTGTACATATTTCCACTGACAATTTTCTTATATGCAATATATTTGATAGACAATGCCTATAAGTATTCTAATTAAATTTTTGCCATCTTTGCATCTAAATAACATTTATATTGATTTTTAATTTAGCAATACACAGTATAAATGTGCTTTAATATAGTACATTTACTTATTTTTTTTTATCATAATTATAAACTCTAGTGAACAATTTCAATACTAATTAGACAAAAAAAAAATAAGATACGAAGTAATTAAAAATTTTTTTATTTATTTTGAAAAGTCTAAATTTACTTGCTAATATTTTTTTAGGCATAAAATAAATAAACGGATCAATAAAAATTCTAATATGGATGATGATATAAAAGTTCTTGATTGAAGAATAATATTTATGCCAAATGGATAGTAAAAAAAACAAGGGTACCGATCACAATCTTGACAGTCAAAAATCCTGAAATTTTCGAGTAGAAAATCCCAAATATAGGTATGTTAAAGTAAAGTAGACTCTTATACTTTAGGGTTAGATCACTTTAGATAAAGGTTAGGCTTGGGTTAGCTATGACTTATAATATATTTTTTTTTTATCAAAATTTTTAATTGTTGGGTTTGTTGTCAGATTTTTTTGTCAGGATTATGACTTGTCGCTTGTCGTGATTTGACTCAAACCCGAAAAAACAAAATATAGTAAGAGGCGTTGTACTCAAATTATTTCACAGGCCAAAATCTTATAGAGAAGATTTTATAAAAGAGGTGATTTTTTCATTTGAATATTCATGATTTTTCTAATAATTTATAATATTAAGTTAAAGGCTATTATAATGACTTAATTTTCAAAATTCTTTCTTTTTTAAAACGCAAAACGCAATGAAATTTCAAGAGACAATTCTAGAGATTAAATTCTTGATTTAGAATATGTAAGAAAAGGTTCTCTTTATACTGAAATTTTCATTCTGCAGCACAGATGAAATGGATAGATAATTAACATTATTGCATTATATTGTTTCTCAATTTAGAATAATCTATTTCCAAGAACTTATTCATTTAGATTTGCATAATGGTAATATTTTACAAGATTATTTACATAGCACGTATATATGGCACCGGAAACTTTAGACAAAGCCCATGATTCAATAGCAGCAGGCATTTATTCTTTTGGCATAATTATGTGAAAAATGTTATATGGAAAACCTGCACCTTATAACTGAAAATTTGGACAATAGCTTCAAATTGAAATATGCTGTAACGATTTACACCTAGCAATTATTGACACTCCATAATGTTTATATAGCTCTAATGGAGAAGTGTTAGAAAGAGACACAAAAAATTTTGTTGGTATTTATTTTTCTTATTTGATTGATGTCTTTTCTTTCTTCCTTGGGAGATAGTCTAAAGCCAGGTAATTTTTAAATTGATTACTAATCGATTTGTAAATTAAAAGTTACGTTGCACATATAAAATACTACAAGGCTTTAAACGGCCTCTTAATTGGTAGAAACATTCAAGAGTTATAATATTTTATTGTTCTATCATTACATTCGTTATATGCATTTCAATCTGATGCTAAATTGAAAATGCCTTTTCGAATATGATACAGAACAAAATACAAAGGGAGCGTCACATTAAAAAAATTTTAATATATTGAAAACCGCATCTTTCGGAACTTTCAAAAGGAACGGTTTAATTTCAAGAAAAATTAAAGTCGAATATGAATTCCTGAAAATACATATTTTATAGTTTATATTTTTAAGAATTAAAGTTTATAAGATTAGTATTGTTTTCTGCGAATTTACATAGTTTACATTGCAAAGATTATTATTACTCACTTTTGTGCGATGTGCACTGCGCAGCTCCAATTTTACTTTAAGACGTATGCCGTTAGACGCATTAGGTTCAAATATCAGTAATAACGATAGGAAGATCATTTTATACTATAATAAAACTAAGAATAAAGATCCTTAATTATCTTCAGAAGCATGGATGCATATAAATACTATATGTGTAGAAGATACTACAATGAATTATTTAAGAGCAGAAGGATGATTTAACAATGGATTGAACTGTGATCAGATAGCGATACTTTTTTTAAATTAATGGTTTAAATTTAAGTTTATTAAACTTATCTCAGTCTCTAATGTTATTTTAAGAATAATAATTGCTGAATACATTTTTATCATGTTACATAATCCCAGCCGAAATTCAAAACATTGGCTAGACCGATTTTTTGATCAGTTGGTCGATGTTTTTTTTACAGTTATTATCATTATTTCTGAGAACAATTAACCAAATGGTTATTCTGCCGATTCACAAAATTAATGTTTTCTTATTTATGAAGATAGTCTAAAGCTAGGTATGTATGTAAATTAAAACTCACGTAAAACTACAAGGCTTTAAACGATCCCTACTTTTACGTCCTAAGCAAAGTTCTATTTTCAGAGATTGTTTAAAGCCAAGCAGTTTTTAAGTAAAGTAAAGGTCATGTGAGGCATATAAATTACTATGTACCTGGCTTTAGACGATTCCCATTTCTGATTGTAACTCATTAAATATAAATTAGGCTTTTCTTTTATTAAAGCCTTAAGATATTTTATATCATCCAAGTTTAATAGACGTGATTTTCTTACAGGTGACGGAAGTCTTTCAACGCATCCATATATTTGAAATTGATTGAAAACTTGACTTATTAAAGATCTGCTAACACCTAAGTGTTTAGCGATTGTTTGAGATTAATAACTCTTTTAAATTGTTTTTAGTGAATATACTTCGAAAGTATCATACTTAACTAGAGTTATATTGACATTGATTATTTGGTTATTGATAATTGTCACTGCTGCACCATAAATAGAGGTTAAGACTAGAGATGCAGGCGAATCGTCCCAATGATTTCGTAATGTGCCATAACTATATTAAATAATTATAAAAGTTATGGCAAACATGCCGTAACTTTTATAATTATTTAATATAGTTACGGCACATTACGGCAAAGTTACGGCATGATTCGTCTGCACCTCTAGTTAAGACCTTGTAGTTTCATATGAGTTTCAATGTGTAAATTGATTAGCATCTATGTATATACGTACCTGACTTTAGACTGTCTTTATAAATAATATTAATTATTATAATACTTACTAAATATTAAATTATAGTAATTTTATTATATATATTAAATTAATATTTGTAAAGTATGCCTCACCTTTGAAGATTTAAAAAAAAATATTTGTAAAGTATTAAAATTAATTGTTTATTTAATATTAATTATTATAGTATTTATTAAATATTAAAGTAAAGTAATTTTATTATATATATTAAAATAGTATTTTTAAATTATTAAAATTAATTGTTTATTTAATATTAATTATTAGGGAAATTCTATTTTGACCCAGGTCAAAATGACTCTCCTAGAATTTAGAGTTAGTACAGGCCAAAATTATGTTAATGCCGGCCGGGTTTTTATATTAAAAAACCCTTGCTAGCATCAATATAATTCTGGCCTGCACTAACGCTAAAATTTTGCTGAGAGTCATTTTGACCCAGGTCAAAATAGAATTTCCCTAATTATTATAGTATTTATTAAATATTAAAATAAAGTAATTTTATTATATATATTAATATTTGTAAAGTATTAAAATTAATTGTTTATTTAATATTAATTATTATAGTATTTATTAAATATTAAAATAAAGTAATTTTATTATATATATTAAACTAGTATTTCTAAATTATTAAAATTAATTGCTTATTTAATATTAATTATTATAGTATTTATTAAATATTAAAATTAATTGCTTATTTAATAATAATTATTATAGTATTTATTAAATATTAAAATAAAGTAATTTTATTATATATATTTAACTAGTATTTTTAAAATATTTAAATTTAGTATTTAATTTGTATTATATTTTAATATTTAATAATTATTTGTTTTAAATACAAATAAATACTTTTAAAATATTAAGTATTTAAAAAATATAATTTGCAAATACTTATTTAATATTGCTATTAAATTAATATAAGCTAAATGTTTTTTTAACTTTCTGATGCTGGTTGACTGATAAATTATCAATTAATATATAAATATAAATTGGTACTCAACATATAGACAGATTTACATAATTATTACTAAAAATAATAATATATTTGACAGTGAATAACCTTTTATTCACTGATCCATTTGGGATAAATTTATCACCAAAATGAATGTCTCAGTGAGATGATTCTAACAAGTCTAAAATTGTCAAAATCTAATCATGAGATCCTGAGATAATTGAAGTTCTTTTTGCTTTAGATAAAATAAAATAGGTTTAACCTATTCTATTTTATCTAAAACAAATAACCTTTTAATTATCTCAGAATCCCATGATTAGATTTTGACAATTTTAGACTTGCTAGAATTGTCTCAATGAGACGGTCATTTTGGTGATAAAATCATCTCAAATAGATCAGTAAATAAAAAGTTATTTACTGTCAAATATTTTATCATTTTTATTAATAATTATGCAACTTCACCCATATGAAATTATTTTTGATTAACTTAATCAAAATGTTAGTAAGTAATTTTTAAAAACAAAATCCTATATTTTAAATACACTAATCAATAGGGTTCCGCATTTGATTTGATTTGATTTGATTTAAAATATTTGATTTCAAATCAAATTCAAATATAATTTTTCAAATCAAATTAAATTCAAATTGAAAGATCAATTATTTGATTTGATTTGAAAATATTCATAAATAGTTAAAATTTGAAAAGTTATAATTTTAGTAGCTATTTTCTCAAAACTTTATTAATATAATTGCTAATTTAGATTTATGAAACTAAAGCTATTTTAATTAGAAGATCATTTTTTATTTAATATACAAAATCGATTAGTATAATAAAATTTTAAGAATCCTTCTGTAGATTACATTAATACAGCTACCGCTTCTAAAGTAATTATGTTCTCCATATCTTGTAGACCATTTTTAGAAGAGAATAATGTAAGTGGACAGGTAAACAAGTTCATTTATGTGGAGAATTAAGATAATGATGGTTAGACTTAATGTATAGAGCAGACTATGACACTCTTCGTGGCCGTGAAAACCGGGCTTAAAATGGCGAGTACAACTACAGAAGAACATCTTTCTAAATCATTACCAATATCATCAAGCATCTATGATTTGGATATATGTTTTAACAAATTTCTTACCTATTATCATCATCTTTTTTTAAGAGAATTACAAACTGTTAATTCTTTTTTACAATATTTAGAATTGATCAGGGCGGCCTCCAAAGTGCGGATTTATGGTGCAGCCTAGCCAAAGAGAACCAATCGATGAAAAGCGTAATATCTTGAAGCTATAAAAAGAAATTAATTTAACACAACTAACGCATCATCTTCAATACGAACTGAACATTATTCTAAAGGCAGGTTATTCTTTAGAAAAGTAATATAACACCAAAAATTCCAAGTGTATATTGATTTGTACTCTCAAAAAAAGGTTGAGAAAATTTTTCAATAAATACAGTGAACTCTTTCTATAACAAAAACTGACGGTTCTGAAAAAAAAAGGTTATTATAGACAATTTACTATGTTATCTTAAAACTCGGAACTTTTTATACCGAACTATTATGACATTTTAAATTTTGAGTTCGTTATATCCAGAGCTGATATTGATAATAATAAGAGTTTGTATATTGTCAAGATTTTCTTTATTTACTATAACGAGATTTACCGCACTATATCCTTTATCATCAAGCCAATTTTCTACTCAATCAGTTAGATAAAAGCCAACAGGTGTAGTATAACTTGAAATAATAATTTTTGATAATTTGAAAGAATAATTTTAAAGAGATCAGTAATGCTTGTTCTTTATCATTCAAAGCTAAAAGATATATTCTCATGAGTCTTTATTGCCGAAATAATTTGTTGGTTTGCTCCATAATATTGATAAATAATTCTACACATTGATGGTTTACAAGAAGGTATGAAAGTAAATTTTATATTTGTTTGAAAGTTATTAAATGCATCAAAAAATTATTTGTTCAGTAACTTATTCATTTTAATTGGAATTTGATCTGTAGTATATGATTCAGAAAATTAGAAGTCCCATTCAAGGTAATATTGTTGCTTTTAAAGAAAATAACTTATAACTATAATCCTCTAAATATGTATTTATATTAATTCATTTCTTTATTTTTATTTTATATTATTGTTTTCTAGTTTATTGAATAAATTTTTTTAATTGTATTGTTATTTCTTTATTAAATAAAATGTATTGTTAGAAATTTCTTTATTAAATAAAATGTATCATTGGTAATTACTTTATTAAATAAAATGTATTGTTGGTAATTCCTTTATTACTGCAAAACATGTATTGTATTGATTGTGAATTGTTCCTATCTTATTTTGTACGTTGCTCTCGATATAGTAATAAACAAACAATAATAATCTTTTATAAAATCAGGTTAGTTGTGTATAAGTCACATTGAATCAAACTGCAAATATACATCATCAAATCGTTATCCAGGTACTTTGATTGCATTGAAATAGAAGTATCTGATACTAATAAAAAAAAAATTATAATGCGCAAGTACACATTATTACTTATAAGGGAACTGAAACTTATTACATTACTATAACCCTTAGAATCAGTTGTTTGATACTTAAAATAATCAATAATTTGACAATTGCAAGTTTTAAAATAACTAATTATATAAAGTTTATATCATGATTACTTTAAAACTTGTAATTTTCAAATTGTTGACTGAAGATTATATTTGCATAATAGGTCAGTCTCTTAGAATTATTGCCCGGATTTTTGACTACATTAAAATAGATGTATACTGTGTTTCTGAAATATAATGAATGGATAAAAAGTATAAACTTAATACTACTAATAAGCAAAAAATGCTCGAGCACATATTATCACTAATTATAAAATCGATAAAATCGTTTGTTTAGGCTTTTTTGATTACGTTAAATAGATGTACACTGCACTTCTAAAATAAATAAAAAATATAAAAAATTAATAATAAAAATAATTCGCGAGTACATATTACTATTAATTGTTCAAGTTTTTTGATTGCATTAGAATAGTGTTCCTAAAATATTATGAGTTAAAAATGTAAATTTTAAAAAATTTACTGTATTTTCCCCATAATAAGCTATCCCCGAAAATAAGCTACCCTCCTTCTTTTGCTTAAAAAACTTAAAAATATCTTTTATCCTAAAATAAGCTACCTAAATATAATTACTATTAGTTGCTATATATAAATATATATATATATATAATAATTAATAGTAATTAAATAAAATTCTTAAAAACCTTTTATACTTGAAAATAAGCTACCTTTAATTTTTTAAGCTCAAAATTGCCAAAAAAAAAGGTAGCTTATTTTGGGAAAAATACAGTATCTTTGTAAATAGATCATTCCTAGATCAACACATAAATCTATACTTCTTTATTATATACAATTATCACTCATTGTCACAATTATCATTTAATTTTTGAAATATGTTCAAGTTGCTCTTTTATTTTATATAAATGTAACCCAGTATGCCTTGTTACGAATTCCAAGTACAAGTGTCTCTTGATAGAAAAAAGTCATCGGGTCTAGCCAAAATCCTTCTTTTATCGTGATTTCCTTATATCGAAGACTTTTTATTATAAAAGTTTTAATTAGCATTTCTAAAATCTTTCTTATATTAAGAGTTTCTTATATCAGGAACTTTTTATATCAAGAGTTAATTCAAAAAAATGAGCTTAACACCTGAAAAAAAGAAGTATAGTCACCATAAATACATGCATTTTAAAAATCAATTCTCTTGGGGAGGTGTTCGACATACAACTTGTATTATATGCAAAGAAAACTAGGGCAAAAAAAAGAACAAACAAACTCTTCCTGAAAGAACTATAAATTCAATTGATAGCGGCAAGTTTGTTGATCATTCTGAAGCTACTAGTCAGGAAACAAATCATGTAGATAATGCTATACGTTCTGAGATCGACTATCACGAAGTGGGAAATTTTGTTGCAAGCAAGATCCAGGAGCTAACAGAGAATATGAATAGCTGATATAGCTTACTAGCTACGTCTGTTAGTAGATATAAATATAGATACCCAAAATATGACGATAAAAAAAATTGCAAACCTTGTCATCACAGAAATCGAAAAGGGTGATGATTTTTCGTGGATGTAAGTATACATTATTATTGAATTTAAATTTTTTTTTTCTTTTAATTTTTTTTTCTCTAATTGTTTTTTCTCTAATTTTTTTTATTTATTTTTTTTCTTTATTTCATATATATATATTTTTTAATTTTTTTTCTAATCAACATGTAGATATCAAGAAGTAGCTATATCAAAAAAATTCGATGAAACAGTTAGTAGGTTCACTTATCTTTGTAGCCAATCTAAAGAGGTGCAGAGTGAAGAGTATAAAGATTCAAATCGCAAATGGCTTAAACGTTTTGATTGTAAAAGCAAAGTTATGATACGAGTAGATTCAGTTCTTGGTGTTGCAAAGATCAATATCTGTCATAATTGTCTTCATCCATGCCCAAATCCCTGTGCCAAAATGTCTGACGATCTGCTAGAGGAGATTACAAAATATACACATCTTACTACTATTGAGTTAACAAACCATTTGCGTCACCAAAGATTTGATATTTCACAATATTCGTATAAGCGGATATATTATTAGAAATCTATAGCAAATAAAATCTTTACCAATATACAATGACCCTTTCATATCTAGCTGTAGACTTCTTGAGGAATATGGGAGTCAAGACTTCTATAAATTTTTAGAAATGCAAGATGCAGAGTCTATGTCTATTGCTTTTATGATGCCTTTGCTGAAGGAAATTAATGATCGTAATATTAATGTTTCTGAAGTCTATATAGATGCTACTTATAAGACTGCGCGTGAAAGATTTGAGTTGTATAGCATTGTTGCCAATATCAAAAGTGCAGGGTTTTTAATTGCCTATCTTATAATGGATATGATGAAAGCGACCAATTCAAGCACCAGTATAGGAAAATGGAGTCGTATATTAGAAAGTTTTTTGGAGAATATAAAATTATATAATATTCATCCACTTTTTGCATTTACTGACAAGGACTTTGCTGAAATCAATGCCATATCCAGAGTGTGAAGTGCTTCGGTGGTTCAGTTATGTGAATGGCATATGAACAGGTATCTAAATCGATAAATAGATTAGTTTATACAGTCAGCGCTAGATATAACGAACGTCTATATAATGAACTCTGGATATTAAAATTTTTAAATTATTAATTTATTTTATATATGTATTATTTTCATTTATTATTTTTATTTTTTATTCACATTTTATTTTTTTTATTTATCTTATTTTTTTTTTATTATTATTTGTTTTATTTATTTATTTATTTATTTATTTTTTTATTTTTTTATTATATTATTCTTAAACTTGCATTCTTGTAAATAGGGCTTTAAAGCGTAAACTAGAGGAAAAACCAAAATCGACAAAAAACAATAAACTTATATCTGTAAATTATAATTCTAATAAAGCAATTAATGAGTTTGAATTCATTAATCTTAATTTTTATCTATCGGAATTAGACCGTAGTTCACAAACATATGTTGTCTGTCTATCATTATATCGGGAAACCATTTTAAAAATGATAAAACGCCACTTTAACATGCATTCATTAATACCGGCCAATTCCCAAGAAAATACGATGACTTCAGAGGCTATTAGAGAGAATGCAGTAAGAGAGATGTATCAGTTTTGTGCTGAAAACGAACTACGGTTGCTTTGGGCCTACTTATAGACAAACTAGTATTCATCACAAAGATAGTACCTATAGGCGTGATCAACCAAACCAACTATATCTTACGGAAAAACAATTATGAAAATAGAGGCCTATTGGAGTGTAATAAAAAAACATTATCTGCGTTGTTTTAACCAGCTGAGATTAGATCTCTAGGTGTAGATGCTTCTTACTGAGGTGATTCCAGACCAGATAGACTAATTTTTTCAGATTTTGGCTAGCACCGTGGAGCCGCATTGGTGGGTAGACTTTAAAAAAGAATAGATATATGCAAGCGCGAGTGATGAAAAACGAGCTGAGATTCATACTAATAAACATAATCATAAGTGCGAAAATGGATATGGATTGGTTTAAACCAACAAGTCATTGGTTTGAACATAAATTTTATTTAAATCATGATTTAATTATGGTCATATAATTAAAGTGACCAATGTTAACATTAAACAAAACTAATAAAACCATAGTAAACTATTAGTTTTCTATAGGTTTGAAATTAGTGTAATTGTTTTAGTATTTTAAATCACGATTTTCAAACCAAATTAACTAAGCTAAACCATATCCATTTTCAGGTAAGCAAAAGTGGAGCATTGATACAGAAACAACTAATACTAGTGGTCAATATTTTACCGAAATTACCCGCTGGGTTTGTAGCTACCTTGCATTCATTAAAAATCGGTTCTTATTATGCAAACATTTGGTAAAGCAGATTGTGAATACACCTGATGGAAAGAAATGATGTTTAATTAGAGATGAATTTGAACATTGTAGAATGCCACCATTTCTTGTTTTAAAGGGCCTCGAGAATAATAACGTTGTATTACTAGAGACACAAGTTATTCTTCAAGTTGTTGAAGACTACGATATTGATAATCCCTCTGACAATTTCGATATTAATATAGATGAAGATCCATATAAAGAGGCTCATTCTTATGTTGAGTCAAATTAGGAGTTATTTACTCAAGCATTCGAATGAATTTGCTTAGAGAAAACTTCTAATAATTGGTTACAGGTTAGTGCTATGATGAAATGGAGTAAAATGTTGCTGATGGAGAAAGATATTTGAGCTGCAAAATGACGAAAACACTAACAACTGACTTGGGCTCCAGAAAATACAAGAAAGCCTTACTTTATGTACTTGTTATATTCAGAAAATAGTACAAATAATGATAGTAACTTTGGAAAATAATATGGTACAATTAGTAAAGAAACAGGATCACAATGCAAAAAAAAAGAATTAGAAGCTTAATTATCTTAATTATTGATTGCGTTAAGAGTAGTTTAATTTGAAAGTTCTCATTTGTTTTGTTTGTTAATTTATGCTGTTTGAGTTCTAAAGTAGAATTGTAAAAACTTATTGCTGGGGTTTTTTACTTGTTCAATCTGGGTCCAATTCATTTCAGGATTTAAAAATTAAAATAGAAATATAATTTAATACTTAGGCCTTAAAACCAAAGCATAATAGAGTAAAAACGAAATAAATTTATTTAAATATTCGAAATTAAATACGCCTATGTAATACTCTTTAGTAGTGTAAGTGTTCGTTGAGAGGTTCGATATTTAAAAAATTAATACATTATTATTATCGATTATCGTCGTAGAGCACGATATGATTGGTAGATCTATTAGCTGCGGCTGTGGCTGTGGCTGCGGTTGCGGCTGTACTATAAATCCACACTTTGGGAGGCCGCCCTGGTCGATTCCAATATTTACGACAAAACAATGTTAACTATTTAGCAGATCTTGCTTTTATTACTGTTCACAGTAATAAAAGTGAAGCACATATATACCTATCATATAAACACAATATACTACCAAACCACTATACTCTATCTGCTAATGATTCACATAATATTCCTCTTAAATCACAATCAAATATACTTATCTTTCCATCTACTTCATATACATCTCCTAGTCAATATCCTAATCAAAATCATGATTTACATTTGACAATTGCAACATACAATGTTAGAGGCTTTAACACTATTACAAAAAGAGAAGCATAGCAAAACTATTGTCTAAACTATAATATTTTCCTTGCTAGTATAACCGAAACCAAAATATCAAACAAAACTAACCTATATTTTTGCAATAATGATCTATTCACATACTACTAGGCAAATTCAGATAACGCAGCTGAAGGAACTGGTATTATGATTCGCAACTATCTTAAACCTCATATGCATAACTGTCTTACTCATCCTGGAGGAG
>CAJVPZ010002264.1:0-12726 GCA_910592135.1 Racocetra fulgida | reverse complement strand
TGAACTGAACTGAACATGAACTTCACTTAAAAGTTCAATATTGAACATGACTGAACTGAACCTGAACCTGAACTTGATCAAAGTTCAGTTCAGTTCAGGTTCATAGAAACACTAGTAATTACTGTTTCTACACTAAATTCTATAATAAATTGCTTTAAAAAATTCATTCTAAGAAAGTTATAAAAACTTATATAAAAAAGTTTGTTGAAAAAGTTCAGTATAATAAAAGTTTGTTGAAAAAGTTTGTAATAAAAATAATTCATTGAAAAAGTTTATTATAAGAAATTTCAATAAAAAAGAAATTTGTTAAAAAGGTTAAAGTTTGTTGAAATAATTAAAAAAGTTTATTATAAAAAAAATCTGTTAAAAAAGTTTGTTATAACAATTTTTGCTGAAAAAGTTCATTATAAGTAAGTTTATTGAAAAAGTTTGTTATAAAAAGTTAAAAAAAGTTGTTATATCTAGAGTTGATTGTATATGGTAGAAAAACAATAAATTATATCATTAATATTGTAAGAATTGCATCAGATCTGATAAAAACTAAATGGATGAGAAATAATGTAACTGCCCCTTGATTATTGGTGATGTTTGTGTTTTTCAGAATCTCAACAAATCAAAATTCCAACTAAAACAAATTTTCAACAAGTCAAGATCCTGACATTCAAAATCCTGAATAGTCAAAATTCTAACTATCAAAAATCATGAAGATTAAAATCTGACTAAGACAGAATCCCAAAATGGTCAAGATCCTGAATAGTCAAAATCTCAAATAGCCAAAATCCCAAAAGTCAAGATCCTGACTAAGACAGAATCCTGACTAAGAAACTGATCTAGCATTAACAACCTAAAAAATTTCGCTAAAAAAATTTTGCTATTAAATGAGGATTAGGTTTTGCTATTAATCTAGGTTAGAAAGAGCTTTAATAGTACTAAAATTTCACAAGAAAACTTTTTGTTAGTATGCAGGTGATTTTATAGATAAAATTTTGAGTTATAAGTGGGTTTTTGGTTTGTTTTGATTTTTTTCGTATTTCTTCTGCATCACATCTGATCTTGAAATCTGATTGCTAGTGAAATTTTTTAGGTTGGTTGATTCTAATATAGTAACAACAAAAAAAATTTAAATTGAAACCCTTTTTATTAGTATATTTTACAAACTATAAATATTTTTAGAAAGATAAAACTTATAAGCAAATTATTATTATAAAATCTCAAAATCTAATTGGTTGGCCCATTGTCCCTTTTTGCTGTGGGTCTTATATATCAACTTGATCAATTACTTGATCAAATTGGCTAACAAATCATTTAGCTAATTTTCATAAAATGCTAATATCTTGTTTTAGTTAAGATTCTGTCACAGTTAAGATCCTGCTTTAGTCAGAATCTTGAATAGTAGAAATTCTGTCTTAGTTAGATCTTGATATTTAAAATTTTGGTTATTTAAAATTTTGGCTATTTGGAATCTTAATTATTTTAAGATTTTAAACTATCAAGATCCTATATTAGTCAGGATTTTAACTATTTATTATTTTGAATATTAGGATTCTGGCTTGTTAAAATTCTGTTTTAGTTAGGTTTTTAACCTTGTTTTAATTAGAATTTTGACTTGTTAGAATCTTATCTTAAGTTATTCTCAAGCAATTTATTAATGTGATCTGATAATAATTAAGATAATATTCAATTATAACAATTAATTATAATAATAGAAATAATTTATTAATTATCTAGGTGAATTATTCATTTTTTTTAAATATAATAAACGACCTTGGTAGGGCACAAAAATCAACTTTCTCTAACAATCACTCGTACCAAACTTACAGCTAACGAAAACAGAAACTTGTTGGAGAAAAGTAGAAGAGACAACTATAATAACGGTTTTTACAAAGGTCAAGATTTTTGTTTTTATTCTCCCAGACTCCTCTGTATATTTATTATGCAAGTTAAAAGCATTCTTGTACAAGATAACTGGCGAGAAGGTGGTGCCCTTGTACAGAAAATTTTAATAGAAGCTCTGCTTCTGCTGACGAAATTAAAGATAGTTGGTTTAAGGAGAATAACAAGCGAGTTTTCAACACATTCTCTACCGAAGTTTAAGAATACCTGCAAGCCAAAACTCTACACCAAACTCTACTTTTTACACTTTTCAAAATTTTCACCAAAAAGTAGAAAAAATAGTGTACTCCCATCGATTAATCGATAACAACAATCACTGCTAAAAAAGAAAAGTCATATACAGGAGTATGTGTCTACTTTTGGATAATAGCATTGCATCAATTACTACAAGAGGTTATGGTGTTTATACTGAGATCTGCAGAAACTAAAAAGTGTAGGTTGCTTAACTTTGCCCAGAGACAAGCATGAGTACGAGAATATGTTGCAGGATATTGCACTAAACTTAGTGAGACCGCAAGAGAAATTTCTGACTTGGCCTCTACTCAAGAATAGATATTTTATATATCTCAATATAGACAATAAGTAACTAGCGTAGAGTTTAAACTAGATTATTTAGTAGTCTATATAATTTTTACAATTTGGCATGGGTTTAATAGTGCTATCTTTGTTTTCTTTTCTTTTATTTTGTTTTTCTTTTATATGTTTTTTGGTTTTATTTGTTTAGGTGGATTGAATCTGAATGCCAAGATATTACCTCTTTTTTTCTTGCCCTTTGTTTTGTGTCTGTATTTCATAGAAAAGTTGATACTGATAGGTATGTAGCACTGGCTAATGATCGAAGAATTTATACCTCTAGGAAGTTAGAGACCCAGAGGAAGGCAAATAGCCACTAGGCGATGTCACATCTAGGCTTTAAGCTGAGTGATTTACTTGTTGCGATTAAAGAAGAATTAGCTATAGTTAAATTCTTGTAATTTTGCTTGGTTACTATCTTAATAAAACAGTGGCAGGACATATCAAAAAAAAAAAAATAAACAACCTTGATTATGATAATATATTAGGATTAAATTTAGAGTTAGAGTTAGAGTTAGCCTAAAGTAAAATTATAAGAGAAACATTTTTATTTTTGTTATATAATAGAGTTATTTTAATAAATTTTGAAAATATTAGAATTTTTTTCAAATTTTATTATAGGTATAAGGAATAAATATATATATAATAATAATTGTGATTATTATTTAAGCAAACTATTTTTGTTTATTTTATTATTGCTATATCTTTAGCAAACAATAACAAAAAAAAGACAACTATTTAATAAACAAATATAATTTCTTTTTTAACAATATGTTAATAAACAAATATAACTCTTTTGATAAACTTTAACAAACAAATATAACTTTAACAATTCTAAGTATATTAAGTTCTTCTTTTATAAACCTTAAAATATTTATATATTGTTATAGCAATAATATTCACAACTTTTATATCTTTAACTTTAAACAAAACCAGTATTAAAAATAATAAAGTATTTGAATATTAAAATTTTATAATAAAAAAAATAAAATAAATAAATAAATAAATATAAAAAATTAATTTTATAAAATTTTTTAGAGTACATTTATTCACCGCACCCAGCGATGTCATTAATTTACCGCCTCTCACATGATCGACCAATCAAATTTTAAGATCAGGTGTAACGTAGCACAATTAGAAAAATTTAAAACAAACGTTCGTTTTATCAAAAATCGTTTATAACACAAAACTTCATATATGAAACTACTCTTCGTGTTCTAACAAAAAAAATTTTTCTTAAAATTTTACTATAAAACGTTACTTCAAGCCCATAAACTACTCTAACCTCACCCTAACCTTAACTAACGAAAAAACTGGTTGTTTTGATTTTATGATCTGCAGGGATGCGGAAACAGCGCATGTGCGATATATAAATTGTCTCTAATTTTATAATAATTTACAAAATTTTATATAACTTTTTAAAATATATTATAAATTTTAATTATATTCTAATGTTAACTAGCTTTATAATACTAGCATAAGATATTAAATATAAAATTAATTATAAAATAAAAAATATATTGTATAATTATTGTCCGAAGCGTAGCGAGGACTTAACGGTCTGAGCAAAATTGATGCACATCTATGCAACGTCCGGCGGAAACTACCAATGAAATTCGAGATAGTATGGGTTCCGTGATGATCGTCGGTCAGGGTAACAGTGCATGCTTCGGACGTTTATCAGATCCTGATTTCCTAGTATACAATAAGACTGGTATGGTTATAATTTTATTTTGCAAGCGAATTTTTGTAACCAAATTTATCTTTTAACAGATTCTGCAAACAAAAAACTATATAATTTTTGAAATAATTAATACCTTCTGTTAAAACAATTTTTTAAAATAATTTAGCATTTTATATATCTTGGCTGTTCTAGTTTTACTGACCGATTAGTCAACCAAAGTTACATGATTGTGGTGCAGTAGAGACAATCTTATTCAAACTTCTCTTCTATAGCATCGATTTCGTCTTAACTTAATTTAGAAATTTTCAATGCCAAATAAGATCTTATCTGTTATATTTTATTCTTATCTATGCTACTAAAAAGATCATAAATTTTTCTTGTTCTTTCTATTCTTTTCTCAACTGCATTTTTCGAAAGGTTAGATGGGAGCTGTTTTTCAACTTCTTCATAAAGTTTTCTTTGAGATCTAAGCTCTTTATTAGCTTTCATAAACTCACCTAACCTTTTCTTAAGCTTTTTTCTAAAGGCAAAATAGCATATAATAATTTTTTGATTCACACTTTCAATTCGTTCTTCAGCCTTAACAATTGCATTATATAAATTGAAAAAATTACTTGGGCTTGTGATAGATTCAGCTTGAGAAGTAGTACTACTTGTTGAAGAGCTTGGTGATTTCAGCTTCTTAATAAGTTTTTTTTAACATGGATACATTTCTGTCTTTAGTCTTTACTTTCTTATTAGATAATTTATTTTCAGAGGCATCTTTACTAGGTTTTTTATATGATTCTTTTTCTAAAGAGATAATGCTTTGGTCTGTTGGATGATTACTCTTACTGTCTTCATTATCATCTACATCCAACATTTCTTCTTTTATAATTTTTGGCAAATCGTGAGCTTGGATACTATGTTTTTCCATCCTTCTAACTACTGATGATATACTTGATTCAGAACCCCTTTTATACTCTGTTTTGATAATTTCAACCTCTTTACTACAAACAAAAAGTGGACATGTATTTGAAATTGTAAGTAAAAGTTTTTTTTTAATACAAAGTCTATAAAATATATGTTCACAAGATAGTATTGTAAATGCTTTTAAGAGAATGCAAAATAATATCTTTTTTACATTCTGAACAATTATTTAGATTTGGAATTTTTTTACTCTTAACAATACTATCTTTTAAAGATTTTAAAATACAGGTTATGTATACCAATTTCAAACACCTGAGCAACCAAATTCGAACATCTGAGCAATCAAATTCAAACATAGTAACAATCAAATTCAAACATAGTAGCAATCAAATTTAAACATAGTAACAATCAAATTCAAATATAGTAGCAATCAAATTTGAACATTTAACCAATCAAATTCAGACATTCTAGCAATCAAATTTGGATATCTTAGCAATCAAATTTGAATAGCAATATCTCATAATATAGTGATCCAAATCATATAATTTTGGTACTATTCAATTTATCTTGTTAAGATAAGTTAAATGGTATCAAAATTATGTAATTTAGACTACTAAATCACAAGATATTTCTGTTCAAATTTGATTGCTAAGATGTCCAAATTTGATAGCTAAAATGTCTGAATTTGATTAGTTAAATGTTCAAATTTGATTGTTTCTATGTTTGAATTTGATTGCTACTATGTTTGAATTTGATTGCTTAGATATTTGAATTTGATTGCTCAGATGTTCGAATTTGATTACTCAGATGTTCAAATTTGGTTGCTCAGGTGTTCGAAATTGGTATGCAAAACCTGTACTATATGTGTGATTTTTGATATTATTAATAGGAGTAGATGGTGTGGAAGTAGAAGTGCTAGACATATTTCAATTATAATCAGATAAGTTTTATATAACAAAATCTCTTATACTTAGCTTATTTTATAGTATATTCTTCATAACTAAAAAAATAATTTTAGATACTAATTTCAGATTTGGTAATCTGTTCATTCATGAATTAATTAGTATAAGCCAAGATCACTAGATCTTTAATGACAATCATGAAGAAAAGGGCATACACTTCATAGATTTTTATTTCACATTAACACTATTTTATCTGTGTTAAAAATCTTCCAAATTACCTCACTACTCACTAGATTATTTTAGCTAAATTTATTCATTTTTCTATAAACAATATATTCACTAAATAATAATAGCTGATTGATTTTTTATATACAAAGTTTTAAAATATACTACTTGGATTAAAAATTCTCTAAATTCAGAGTTATTAGCTATGGATTCATTTCTGATTAAATTGTTTTTTATATGGAATACAAAGTTTTTTTAATAATTTTTTCTATTAATATCATATTCTAATATTAATAAATATCTATATATATATTTGGGTAGATGATACTTTGTAAATCATAACCAAGCTTCTGGTGTTTTTAAATTATTGATATAGTTTAAACTATATTTAGTTAACCGGTATTGAGCATAATTATTTTTTGTCTATTCTTTAAAAATATTTATTGTGAAGCAATAACTCTTTTAGCCTTGAATATTGAGCAAGTTTATATTCAGATTTTATTAACTAAAGCTTTTTATTTAATAAATATAAGCTAATAACTGACCAATCTAGTAGTAATTATGATGATTTGATTTATTAATTGAATAAAAATAGAAATAATAATTTAATTGATAAACTTTATAGATTTTTATTTCACATAGACACTTTTTTATCTATATTACAAAATAGATTACTCAATTGTAATCTCAGAACAATTAGCAATTACTGCTCCTGACCCACTTGTCTTCTGATATTTATTTCTGAATTTCAGCTAATATTGCATCAATTTCAGCTAACATTGAATCTATTTACACTGTCTGAGACTTTCTTTTAGCTAGGCATTGAGGATCGCTATTCCTAGACTAGAGCATAGGTGAAGAAATTTGTATTTGGAGTTTTGGACAATCACTTGTTTCTGGTTTAAAGACAGACTCTTCTAATTCTGTATTGCCTATAGCATAATTTTTTCCTGCATCTAGATGAACAATCTTATGCCTCAATACTATTTTGTTAAGAAGATCAAGAGTTGAGTTTGGACTATTGTAAACTCTGCAAGCATGCTTTTCTCCTATTTTTCTTAATATTTTAGGTATGATTTTATAAGGCTTTAGGAATTCACTAAATGTTCTAGTGTTCTGCTTTCCATTTTTACTAAATGTGTGATCACTCAACCTTTTAGTTTTTATAGCTTCTTTAATCCAAATGAGTAGTATTCTTGCATATTCTGGATTCTTTTCCATGGAAAAAAATAGGTGAGGCTCTGGATTATCTTTATTTTCTCCTTTATTTTTAGCATATTTAGTACAATACCAAGAATAACTATTTTATGCCATGCCAAAGGATTGGAAGAGTTAATTTTGTAGTAATTGATTTGAAGACTAGATACTTCAGCCAGCTTCATATATAATATCATTATTATATCTACAAGATCTTGTATAGAGAGATCTTTGGTAGTATTTATGTTCTGAATTCTTTTAAGTCTTTTTTCTAAAGAGAAATATAGTAGAATTTTTAACTGATTATTGGCTACATCTTACTTAGTCTGTTCTTTCTGAATTTTGTTAGAAACTCAAGTAACTTCTGACAATTTGGCATATATATTAAATTGTTTAGAACCAACCCAGCTTCTATTAACTTTTTACGAAATTGCAAAATGTAAAAACTGGCTGTCACAATTGCTTCATCTATATTATTTTTTAGCACAACTAAGTTTAAAGCATGTAATTAAATATTCTACACATCTTCAGTTTTTGTACAATATTAGCTCTTTCCTTAATAGTAAAATTTTTCTCTTTTGTCTAGTACAAGAGCTTCTATTTGATTGTTTTTAAATAGACATCAGTAAAGAGTTTCTTTTACATCTTTACGAGCTTTCCAATCTGGTAGCATAGTACTAAGCTTATTAGCATAAACATATAATTGAAGCAGGTTTGATTCAGCTGATAGGTTATATTTATTTAGGAACTGATCTAAAATAGAAGTGAAGTTATTGGTTTTGGGTTTTCTAGTTTTTTAGACAGTTCTTATAATAAGTATGTAAATAATATATTAATAAGTAGATTGTGATTATACATTAACCTACTTATTTTTTCAAATCCAAATTAATTACTCTGCTTTTATATATAATATATCCAAAAATTAAATGAATTGTGGTTGGGATAATTCTATCAAAAAATAGATATAAATAAGGTATAAGATCGAACAAAGGTTTTGAAATTGATAGCTTCATGTAATAAGATAACTAAAAATATAGAAGGTATCAAAGAAGATATAGCATTACTTAGGTATATAAGTGCCAATTTTTTAAAATAAGAGGTCCTGAAAAAATAATCAATATATGCCAGATATATGATATATGATGTCAATACCTTGAATCAGATCTGTTGATTTGAAATTTATTAATATATAGGATATAATGAAAAAATTTATAGCTTCAAGTTGTAACAACACAGGCTATATAATATATCAGTTTATTATTATTATATTTTTTTTTATAATACTTGAAATATATTCTGATATTTATTTATACTTATAAACTATTTTTTATAAATATCAGATCTGCTTTCTATTATAGCAATTGGAGGTATCATAGCTAGATAGGACAAAGCATTCATGAATCTAATCTGCTCAGGATAATAATAATCTATATAATCTGGTAATTGTAGAAATTTTGCTAAATCTTTTACATATCTAAAACTATTATGTATTAGTTTGCAGAATATTGATCTGTTGTAATCGATTTCTCTCTTGATTAATAAGTTGACTACTTTTTGGTGTATTTTCATTAAAAGTTACTAGTTATGAAAATAATAATAGTTGATTGTTACTTATGAAAATAATAAGTTTAATTGATTGTTTTTCAAAGACCTGGATTGTGTAGAAAAAATAAAATGATAATACTTATTTAGTAAATTGCTTTGCATATTCAGAAACTAAGCATACAGAGTTCTCTTTCACACTTCTGTTTATAATATTTATATGCTCTTTCCCTATCTTGATTATATGGGACACAAAGCTGAAGACTCAATTTAGTTTCTCACTCATATTCTTTACATAGTTGGGTAATTATTATATCCTTTCGAATCTTAAATATATGAGAAGCACAATATTGCCTCTTTGCTAGTTTTTTATATAAATTGGTCTCTCTAACTAATAACCAATTACAAAGTATTTTGATTCACAAAGTGGTTGTATTATTCTATTTTTACTTTCATATTTAAAATTAAATTTGAGAATAGAAAAATAGCTAAAATTTTATTAAATATTGTTTTTAGATATTACAAAAAACCTCTTTGTAAGATATATCATAGATTATTATTAAATAAATATATATATTAACAGATATCAAACAATTCTTGATGCAATTGTATATTAAAACTAGATGACATTTCTATTTTATTGGGTAAGAGTTTACTATACCCATAATATATATCTTCATAATTTTTATAGAATTGTTCTTTACCTATTTGATATAGTGGTAATTCTGGTATATATTCCTTATTGAATACATCTATTAAATTATAGTATCTTTAATTTTAATTTATAAGTTATATAAAGTGCTGAATTCAATAAGCCAAGTTTCGATCTAAAAGTTTTCAATCTAGTTTTTTTAGCATATCAGAATGGATCTATATTATCAAAAATCTGAGCCATTTTTAGAACTAGTTCTTGAAAATATTTTATAGATTTGGATAACTCTAAGTGTGCTTTTATATCATTACCTTTATATTTATTTCTATCATCAATATCTTTAACAATATACAAATTTTTAATAACTTAAGACAAATTTAGTATTTTTCAGCTTGGATAGCAGTGGTTAGCCTGTTGTTCCTAAAATTTTTATAGGTGATGGCTTCAACTGCTGACTCATTATTAGTTTTGGCATCTTGTAATTTTTGAAGATTTCTAAACTACATTCATTTCATCATATTTATTATAATCCATAATAAATTCTTTAGTTAGAGATTCAGATGATAACCTATAATATTTTGAAATACAATATTGGCTTAAAGCATACATTTCTATTAAAGTCTTTTTTGGTTTGTTTTTAGGTGCTCAGCTATCTTGTGATTGAGAATATTGGTGTTAGCAATATCTGAAATCTTCTTTGCTTTAATAACAGAAGAACATATTCTTATTGCTTCAGTTAATAATATAGAATCTTCTTCAGATTTAGGAATAACTTCTATTATTAAAACAACTATATCTGCTTTTTTAAGAAAATCTACTATTTTCCATTCAAATAAGTGATAAGATCAGAATTTTTCTAATATATATGCCACCTATAATCGAATTGTTAAAATATTTTTATTTTAAATGATAGACTCTATATCTAAAAATATCATCCTATTATGAAGTTTCTAAGGAAGACATTTTCACTTTACTTTTAATAACCAATTAAATAACTCCTCTTTTGTAATTAGAATATTTAATGTTCTTTACTCAATATAACATAGATAATCTTTAATGCTTCGCATACAGATTAACTCTGATTAGTTCTAGCATTTGTTTCTATATAACTATTAAAAGACAAAATACTTGTTCAAACTTAAGGTTAGTGCAAGGAACACTAATTTTTAAAGTGTTAGTATATGCTACTAGGTTCACAACTCTCTATGGTTCATCAATATTACCAAAATCTTGAGCCTTTTTAGCTAAGTTAAACTTACTATAGTATTTCTTGATATGTAGTTCTAGAAAATTTATTCTAAGAGCATAAACAATTTCTTGCATATTCTTTCTCAAATGACAAATGAGTGATATGCTTTTTCATTTCTCAAAAGGTAATGTAAACATTTGTCTAGCCTAACCCAAAGCTCAGCTAATACAGTTTTTTTATCAGATACTAAATAGAATGTTTTACCTTTCTGGAATTGGTAAGTATTATAGATAACTAAGAAAAGCTTGTTTTTATGAAGGCTTTTAATCCATTCTATATTAAGGTTAGTGAAGTCATTATTCATAACAATAATACATCTTGCATCTTAGATTAGCTTATATAAATAATCTTTTGATCATTTTGCTAAGCGAATATAGGCCTAATCATTTACTGATACTACTTCATCAAGCTATAAATCGTATTGATTTTGAGGACATTTGCATTTTTTATCATATTTGCAATTATTAATAATATGATATAAACTTTCTATTTAACATACTACTCTTTGATAATCTGGGAGATTTATATTTTTAGTGTCGATATCGCAATATGATTTGAGATTGAGTCTTGTAGTAACAGCACTAGAATAGATATGACATGTAGATAATACAAGCAAATTTTATTATCAGGAGTTCTGAGATGTTTGAAGGCATATGTTTTTCTTGTTTCTTATACTGATCTTACGTATATATCACCCTCTTTAAGAAATAATTTTATATACTGTACCTCTCTTTATATATTTCTGTTGCAGTAAGAGAAGATTCATACTTGGTTCAACTTGGCATTTCTAAAAAAGGTTTTAAAAACTTACAGCCCTTTATTTTATGAGAAACAGGTGGTGGAATATTATTTTTATTTTTTGCTAGATTTTTTCTGTAATAGATGGGTCATCGAAAATTTCATCCAATTCATCATGATTTTGCTAGAAGTATTTTACAAAGAATGAACCATTATCATATGCATGACCAAACTACTACTGATCCTTGTTGTATATGCGATTATATAGTAAGCATTCTAGATATGCTTTTTGACTAAAATATACAAAATATTGGAAATCTTTTTTTTTAATATTCCAACCTCCAAGATAGTCTAAATGCTTTTGTAAAACTCAATATGCATATTTTTTAGCATATTATAATCCATGATTATTTTTTTCTAATTATTTATTTTTACACTAAATATACAGAGCCTTATTTTGAATTCTGCATTAGATGGTAATTGTATTCTTGCATGATTAAGTTTATTTTATCCATTATCTAGTGAGAATTGAAGTAAACTTTTTACATAGTTTTTTTTTGCTAAACCTATTAAGCGAAGACAGAAATTTCAACCAAGTAATCTTTTATCAATAAACTTATCATATTTTTCTTCTGTTAATTTATATACCAGTTTTGTGAATTCCTTAAGTTCCAAATAATCAACAAGAAGAGTTGAAGTATATAGGTAATAATTGCATTTACTATCATTAGATGATGTTATAATTACTAATCCTTTAATAATTTCTTTCTAACTACAATCAAGAATTCAATACAATGCTCTTATAAATAAACAACAAATGTTAAAAACACATTTTTAGCATTAATGTTTTCAGCTTCTATTTTTTCTTTAGATGTATCAATATCAATCACAGCTCTTAAAGGCCGTTGTTCATTAATATATTCATAAATTCATATATCTCAGATATGTCATTTATAACAGAAAACTTTAATATTTGATTATCTTTTTGGTCAATTTGAATAATCAATCTATTAGTTAACTCCCCTGTGTATATGCATCAAGCAGACTAATTCCTTCTTTTGCTCCAAAATTAGATAAGAAATAATTCCATAAATATATATCTTCTAATGATTCTTTATTGTTGACATATCTTAATGAACAACGGCCTTTAAGAGCTGTGATT
>CAJVPZ010002263.1:0-12726 GCA_910592135.1 Racocetra fulgida | reverse complement strand
CAAAAATATTTAAATTTTGTTAAAATAATATTGTTCGAAATTTGTATATTTCTAAAAAGAAATATTTGTAACATATTTTTATTAAATTTGTTAATACAACTACTTGTTATTCGTATAAAACAAATAATTATTCTAGTGCCCATGCTGTCACCATAACTCATTGGCAGATTGAGCAGTTCATAGACAGGATTCAAACATATGATCTTACAATGACCACACGACATCACCACTTTACTATAATAGATAATTGTCTAATTTTCAAAATTTTCCTGTTTAAAATAGTTCCAGTTTCTTGTAAAGTATCCAATTTAAGTATAGAATTTTATGTGATCAAGTTGGTACAATGCAGAGGTTAAGTATAATATTTATCATTAAGTTTTGTTAAAGTTCGTAAAATATCAAGATAATTCAACATCTACATCAGTAACAGTAGCTATATCAATATCTACAATATAGTTCACACTTATCGAAAACAACACAAATGAGAAAGATCACCATATAGACATTTAGAAAGATAAATATTAAATTAGTAATAAAAATAGAGTAATAGTAATAATAATAATATTAATTAATAAAATATTTATAATTATAGAAAAGAACTAGATAAAAATTGGTAAGAATAATATAATATATATAGTAATGATAATAATAATAATAATCATTAATTATTAAAAAAAATGTATGGATTAAATATTTGAAGGAGAAGAATGAACAATTAAATAAAAGGTTAAGATAATGGAGGATCATAAAGATCGATGAAGACAGAAGTATCAGGAGAGTGAAAATATATTATTAGAGATGTTTGAGAAATTGATAAAAGAAAAAAGAGAAGAAGAGGAGTCATTTATAAGCAAGAAAGGTGATAAGTAGAAGAAGAAATATAAGGAGTTATATGAATAAGTAAAAGATAAAGAATGGTTGAAGAAGAAAGAAAAAGAACCAGTTGATCAAAGATGATATTGGAATATTCATTTGAAGAAGCAGATTACAAAGTTGAAAGAAGAAAAAAAAGTTTTAAGAGAAGAGTTGCAAAAGAAGATGAAAGAAAATAATTTGTTTTGATAACAAAGAAAAGATGATTGGTTGAAAGAAATAGATATTTTGGAGAAGAAAAAAATAATTTTAAAAAAAGAGAAGGGGATTTTAAATAATGAGAAAAATTTTTAAAAGTGAAAAATATAAGAAATATTATGATAATTAAATAATTATATTATCTAGTTAATTTAATATATACTAAACAATATATAATTTAGGGTGTGGTGACTTAGTAAAGTTAGTAAGTTGTCGCACTTCCAAGTGGCAAGACAAGAGTTTGAATCCTACTGGCAACGAAATTTAAATTTTACAAAATGTGTTACAGCAGACTGTGTGTAATCTGATAGATCATTAGATCTGTAGCTTTGGTCGTACCAGCTTATACTGGAAGAATGTGGAACTATAGTGTGATGCAAGAATTATACAAAATCTAAGTGAAGCGTTTGTGTAAATCCAAGGGTTGAGGCACACAGAATCCTGCTTGGCAAGTTCCGAGTAAAGAGATAGCACAGATCTTTGATGGTGCTACATCACCAAAGATCTGGAAACTGGACAAGACTGAGGTGTTTGGCAAGGTACAATATCAACTAGGCCATTGGTATATTACGAGGAAGAGGTTTGCCCTTCCAGACTATCTGAATTGGGAGTTTGGGGACTGATGAAATAGTAGATGATCTGTAAAGTAGATGCTGGGTTTGAGTAAACTCTACAAGAGCAGGAATAGGTAATGGTAGCGGCTTTAGCTCACAAGTACTTGTTTTCAGACTTGGCATAAGTTACTGAAAGTTTAGGTTAGCCAGATTGTGGGTACAGAAAGCTTTAGCAATAATATCTCGAGGGTAAATTAGTCTTAAAGCTACAGTACGCATCTGAAACTCTTGACTGACAAATGTAATGGAGTGTTCTAGTAACACAAGGGGCAGTATGCATTATAGAGAGTTTAAATAGATAATCTCCTAGTTAGATTATAGGTATAGCAGCTAGTGTAGAATCTATGGTGTATAGTTATCTATACGCAGACTACTTAAATAGGTGCTCAAAAGACGCATATGCAGTTAGTTGTACTCTCTAATGTAATTGAAGTTCTGTTGTGAACTTCCTACCCATTATACTTGAATAAAAACCCTATGCCAAAGAGACTAGTTAATAAAATAAAAAAAAAAAAAAAAACAATATATAATTTAATTATAGGGAGAATATGAAAAAAAATATTAAAATATAAAAGGTTGGAAAGGAAGATAATATGGAAGAGGTAATAGAAATTGAAGCAGATAGTTCATGACTATTTGCGATTCAAGTGAAGAAGATGAAGAAGTGATTTTAGATTTAAATTTTAATACCAAAGATTGGGTGGATTAGCCTGTATTTGTTTTAGATAATAATATTAGAAGTGAAGGAAGTAGTAAAATTAGAAGGTATTAAAAGTTGTAAGAATTATTTTTAATTATAATAAAGTCATTAGTTTTTATTTATTAAGAAAATTGTATAGTAGTACTATTTTATTACTAGATCTAGTTATATTAAAGGTTAATAAAAGTCTAATAAAAATATAAATAAACAAGTGCTTAATAGAATTTAAATTCAATAGCCTCCAAAGATACTATAAAGATTTTATAATAGATCAATAATTGGAACTATCACCTATTGTCCTTTTTGTATTAGCTGGATATAACAAAAACTTGTTTACTCTGTACAAGGATTATTAATTACTAAAACTTAGAAATATTCTAAGATATAACCAGAGGAAAAAGTACTAATAATCAGGCTGTCAATAACTATATATAGCTTTTTAAATTCTAATAATATAAAGCTAGTATGTGTTAGCATACTATTCACAAATACAGCTATTACTTTATATTATTTACAAAAAAGAGAAAAACTATATTAATAGAATAATTATAAAACCTAATAAAATAAACATAAATAATCTAATAAAATAAAGTCTAATAAAATATATAACTACAAATAACTCAATAAAATAAAGTCTAATAAAATATATAATAACTATAAATAAATCAATAAATAATGTTCAATAAATACAAATAAGTTGGATCTAAAAATAAATACTAATCCTATCCAAGATATATATAGCTGAGAATATTACATCCAAAAATTGCACACAGCTAGGAATGTTATATTCAAAAATACACATAGTTGGAAATGTTACATTCAGAAAATACACACAGCTGAGAATGTTATGTTCAGAAAATACACACATGGCTGGAAATATTATGTCTAAAAATATACATGGCTGGGAATATTATGTCCAGAAAATACACAAATGGCTAAGAATATTATGTTCAGAAATTACACATGACTGAGAATGTTATGTCCAAAAAATACACAATAATCCTATCCAAGAAATATATAAATAATACTAGTCCTATTCAGGACATACTAAATAAAATCTTTGCCTGTAGGAATTACCTTAGAGAAGAAGTATAATATAAGTTTTGTCTGTAGGAATTACCCTAGAGGAGAAATATATTAATCTATTGTTTCTAAAATAAAAATCTAAATAATTACAAAAAATATTACATCCTATAAGCATATAGCCTCAACTTAATAAAGTTGGCTCACACTATGATAATAAAGAAAATGAAATGTCTATTATTATTTTAACTTAGTTAAAATAATTTCAAATCCAATTATCTAAAAAGAAGAGTCCAAATAATATAGTAATATCCAAAAAAGTAATAAAGAAACAACTTATTTAACTAAAAAACAATTAACAAGTTTATAAACTTCAAGTAAAAGCTCATTCATTACAAGAACAAAATACAGTAGTTGTCAACGCTAGTCAAGATATTTTTATACTATCTTTTACTATTCTATAGGCTTGTTGACAGAGTTGTTATTCCTTCTGTTATTATTGTTTTTTTTGTAATTACTCTTTTTGTTTTTGTTTTAAGAATCTTTTATACTGTTTTTTTTCTCAAAAACAATAATCTTTTGATACTTTGTTTTTAAAGAAGAACACCATAGTAGAAAAGAAAATAATAATCACAAGTCAAATATAGGGTCTCAAAGAGGAAAAGAAAATAAACTTGGAGAAAGAAAAATAAAGTAGAGTAAAAATTTTAAACAAAATAGAAAAATCAAAATTAAAAGTATTCATATTATGCTAACAAGGTTTGCAACTTAGAAAGAAAATGTAGAGAGACTCTCTATGAATCTAAAAAAGGTAAAAATATCCAAAACAGTTAAGTAGATGGCAAGATATTAAAGGTCAAAGTTTGTGTAATAACATTTATAAAGATAATTTTAAAGAATTTTACAGTAAAGAAAAAGGAGTGAAAACTTTGACAATTTTTAGAGCAACAGAGAAGCTTTTTGGTATTATGCAACTTATACCAAAAGATAAAGAATGTTTTCAAGAATGTAAAAAAGATGAGGTTTTTAAAATAAAGTCAATATTCGTAGTTATTAAAGAAAAACTAAAGCTAACTAATGAAAAATAAAATTTTAAAGAAAACTAAAGAAAAGAAGAGAGAAAAAAGAAAAAAGAAGAGGAAGGGATAAAATACGAATAAAAAGGACTACTCTAATGAATTTACAATAAAAATAAAATAGTTTCCACCAGGGTTTTTAATTTGTTTCTGCTAGGAGGCACCAAAATATTACAGCGTTACTTTTAAAAGAAGGGTTTAAGAAGAGCAAGAGAGAAGGTTTAAGCAGAAGGTTTTATTTACTTGTATTAGAGACAATAAAGACATTACAAGGTTATTAGAATGAAGAAAATATTATAGGAATATTTAGAGAACAATATTCTAAAGAGTATTTAATAGTTTCTATTTATTATTTACTCTAACTATCTAGTTATCTAATCTATTATCTAATTGTCTATTTGTCTGTTGGGGTAAGAGGAAAATGCCTTCCTTTAAATAACTGTTAGGTTGGCATACAGTGATACACAACCATGTGGGGTACACTAACATATACTGATATACAACCATATGTGTTGTACTAATATATACTATTATATAATCATATGGCAAGTGGCATATATTGGCATACAATCATATGGCAGATAGCATACACTGGCATACAGTACAACTATATAACAAGTGGCATATACTGGTATACAGCATACAGTAGCATACGGCATATAGTGGTATACGGCATACAGTGATATACAGTATACATTAGTATACAGCATATACTAACATATGGAATACACTAGTATACAGTATATACTGGCATATACTCTAATATTCTAACTATTCTAAATATAATATAATTTCTAATACAATACAAATTTAACAAGAATTATATCTAAAATATAAACTATAAATTATAAAGTATTGTTCTACAAAACTATTAGTATAACATTATAAAGTTACTCTGTAACACTATGCATCATGAATTATAAATTCTATCTAAATTTTATAAAATATCTGTTAGTAGTCTTAATTTAGCTTGCCAGATAGATTTCAAAAAATTTTCTTATTATAAAAATTTATAAAAAATTTTATTATTAGCATATTGAAGTACTGTCAAGAATTTATTTATTTATTTGTTATTTGCTTTATTTATATATTCCTAAATTAATATGAATAAAAAGTTAAATTGTATATATATTTAAATTTGAATAATTTAATAAATTTTATTTATATTTATTTAAATAATACAAAAATTAAATAGAAAATATTCATAAACATTAAAATCTATTTTAAATATATAATAGATGTTTTTTATATTTATCCAAATTGATATAGACAAAATAAAATTCAAGATTAAGTTATTTATAAAATTAAATAGCTTATTGAAAAATTGTATATACATCTAAATTAATGTGAATAAAAAAAATTAAATAGTAAATATAGTATTCAATAACATTGAATAACTTATTTAAGGAGTGTGGCGACTTAGTGAAGTGATTAAGTTGTCGCACCCCCAAGCGGCATATTGGCAGATGGGAGTTCGAAACCCACCGACGGCGAAATTTCGAATATTCTGTTTGTACAATGGCTACTGTCTTTTGACGATCGGTTGGAATGGAATCTCTGTAATCTTGGTGGCACCAACAAGATTGGGAGATCATGGGGCATTCGCATAATGTATAAGTTATACAAAGGTATGCAAACCGGTATTAGTCAGTGCAAACTCAAGATAAGACCTTGTGTTCGTATAAACCCAGGGAACTAGAAAGATGGATGCCCGCTTGGCAAGACCTGAGTAGAGAGGTAGCACAAACCTTTGATGGTGGCTACTGGATAGACTGGATGAGGACCGGGTATTCAGAGGGAAGGTACTCCACCAACTAGGCCGCCAGAATCGTCAGAGGAAAAGGATCTGCAGTGCAGATACCAAGGGACAGGTGTCTTATTTGGGCCATCTAGATTGGTAGTCTAGAGAGACCGGCTAGGAGGTACTGAAAGGGAAGATACCAGGTTGACTTGAAGGGGAGGAACCGGGGTTTGGGTGAACTCTACAAGGGCAGAGTAGGTAACGGTAGCGGCTTCGGCTCGCAAATACTTGGTCTCGGCCTAGGTGTAAGTTACCGAAGTAGACTAAGTAATACGGTAATAGTGGGTACCGGACTCTCTAGCAGGTGATGCACTCGAGGATGAATCGGTTAAAAAGCTGGTAGTCCTATAGGTAGTCTGCGACGATCTTGGAACTTGGACTGACTAATGTATTGCATATTCTAGGTGAGATTAGATGAATTGATATAGGAAACTCAGATCAGAGGGTTTAATTGAATAATCCAAATAATAGTGGGTTATAGGTACAGCATCTAGTGTAGTACTTAGTATAACTACTTAATTAGGCGCTCAAAAGGTGTAGATATGGCTAGAATGTATCCTCGTCAGAATGTACTTGTATGGGGCCCCTTTGAAAGGGCACCACATGATTCTATAATCTAATAAAAGTGACAAGCCAAAGAGGCTAACCTTGATTACAAAAAAAAATAAATAAATTATTTATAGTACAAATTTCTATATGGATTTAAAATTTGGTGAAATTTGAGCAATCTTCTATTAATAAAGATTCATGATATACGTTTTATATTATTGTTTAAATTTTTTATTTTCAAATCTATGATTTGATTGGCTGATTTTTATATGATTTACATACAGAAATATCTAGAATCATTTGATCAGCACTTGCATACTATAAAAGGTGTGATCGATGCTATCCATATTTGGTATATTCTCTGACTGTACTAAGTTAATCATCTTTTGGCCTCTAATTAAAATTGTAAAGCTTAGCAAGACGAATCTAATGATAGTTAAATCATTAAAATCAGCTTTGTAAATCATGAGATATCTTCAAAAACATTTCACCAACTATATAAACTTCTCTTTCAACAATAGTTGAAAGAGAAGTTTACATAGTTAGCGAAATGTTTTGAAGATATCTCATGATCTACAAAGCTGATTTTAATGATTCAACTATCATTAGATTCATCTTGCTAAGCTCTACAACTTTAATTAGAGGCCCAAAAATAATTAACTTAGTATAAAAAAAGTTTTAGATAGAAGCAGCTTATATTCTAAAAACTTTAATTTCTATATATAAACTGCATCACGTTACACTATGACTCTCTCTAGTTAAGTGATAAATTACTAATTAAATAACTTCCAGACAAACAATGCTTTGCATTTATCTAATGATACAAGTAAAGTTGTATTACAAAGTATTTAAATAAGTAATACCCATAATTGGATTACAGATATGGCTATACATACTACTGAAATAGGTTTTCAAAAAACTCTTATTTCATCTCCATTAGAGCATTTTAAAATTTTTTATATGCAAGAGCAAATCTAATTTAGGTAGTTATATTTCTTATAATTTCGTCTTTTCAAAAAAGTATCAAAATTTTCGTTTTTTAAGTAAAATAGATTAAAAACAATTTCGTCTTCAAATTTTAATTTCGTACTCTAAAACCTAAAATAATTTTATCAGTATGTATAAATACAATATATAGTATAAAACCTATAATTAGGGTTGTTAATAGAGCAACATACTCCGGAGCAACCTGGGTTATACTTCAGTTTAAGGTTGGAGTGGGTAGAATTATATAATAACCCGGAGCAAAATTATTTCTTATAACCCGGGTTGCTCCATATAGAGTGACCCAGGTTGCTCCATATGGAGTAACCTGGAGCAAAGCCTGAGTTGCTCCATATGGAGTGACCTGGAGCAAAACCCGGGTTGCTCCATATAGAGTGACCTGGAGCAAAACCCGGGTTGCTTCACATGGAGTAATCTGAAGCAAAACCCGGGTTGCTCCATATAGAATGACCTGGAGCAAAACCCGGGTTGCTCTATATGGAGTGACCTGAAGCAAAAACCTGGGTTGCTCTATATGAGTGACCTAGAGCAAAACCCGGGTTGCTCTATATGGAGTAACCTGAAGCAAAATCTGGGTTGCTCCAAGTTTCATTCTAAAGTCAGATGATACACTTAGTGATTGACCAATCAGAATTAATGAAATAGCCGATTGTACTATAGAAGTTATTTTACAGAATTAAAAAAGTTTCAGATTTTATTTTTGCTTTTTCTGCTATATCATCGTTATGAACAGGTTTTACATAGTCTTCTTCTTGGGTAAGTGTATTAAAATTCTTAAAATATATTGTAAAACTATTAGCACTATAGTGAATATATATTTTTTATAGGGGCAATCGTAATATTCTGTTGTCTACAAATTTTTTAACTTGGAAACTGTTTTATTATTAGGCCATGCAAAATTAATTAATTGGTTATTTATAACCTGGCTGGTCAAAATTTGAAAACTATATTTTAATAACCCGGTAAGTTTTTAAGCTGGCTGGCTAGCTGGGTCTGTTTAAAGTTCATGTTATGAAAACCAAGATATTAAATTTGTATAGCCTTAATATTTTAGACAAAAGTTTTTGTTGAACGATATAATTATATTGATTTAGTTTGAGTACAACTATCTGTTAGTTTACACATTATCTGCTAGTTAGCCAACTTTTTTATGTACTTATTTCTACTATACCTTATCAACATTCAATTTAGATGATTTGGTACTACATTATTCATACTTGATCTTTAAAGATAAATAAACACAGTGCATAAAAATTATGTGGATAGCAGGGAAATGAATCAAGAATTTCCTGGGTAATTTGTTATAAGTGAAAATTTATAGTAAAAGTTATAACTGATGTATCAGTTGCGTAAGCAGCTAATATATCAGTTACACCTTCACTATGTATAAATTTTCATTTATGCCAAATTACCCAGAATATAACCATTCGTAATCGTAACTAATATCAAAGTCTAGAGCCTCTATTTTTAAATTTCAAAAATATATCATTCAGATTTCGACATCAAGCATGAATAATACTCAAAGACTTCATAATTGTTCAGGTTTTTATAAAAGCTTTGATTATTTACGATATTTGTATCAAAGTCTTTCTGTAGGATTATACTATGCTGATACAAAAAAAATGATGCTTGGGGTGTTGATTCTATTTTTGATTAAGCATGATAATAACTATGCAGTATGTATTGAGCTTTTTATATTCTTAAAAACCTGTTATTTTAAAATATAAGGTCTTAATGTGGTTTGTACAGATCAAATCACAAGCGAAGTTTCTGTTAATGAGATTACTAAGGAAAACTGTAAGTATAAATTTAAATTTTACTACTGAACTTTTGAAAAATTATCATATAATTCTACGATTTTCTAAGTTCTGTGAAAATTTAAATATTTATCTACAGGTTTTTGCTTGCAGCACTCCTGTTTTGACTCTTGATAAACACAAATATAGAGATAGATTATATATAAAGAAATTAAGCGACATCAAGTAAAAAAATTTTATCTATAAGGTTTTTATGATGTTTGATATTAATGCTCAAATATGTACGTATTAGAGATTTAGTCAAATGGCTGTAGTATAACTAACAATATAGTAATGCTATAATTGTATAATGTTCTAAATTTTCTTTATTGAAACTGCTTTAATGATATAAATAAAGAGTTGATTCATTTATAACTGCAAATTTTATCTCGTTAATAAAATATTTAAAAATCAAAACAATTATGTCAGAAACCGATATTCAATATGAGAATTTGCAAATTGAAAATAGTTTTGAAACTGATGATCTTGATTTAGCAGAAAGTATAATAACCGAACAAACTAATGAATTAACAAACACCAGTGAAAAAACTGAACTTAGCTCAGGTTCACTTAATTCACGAGAGGCTTCTTGGGTTTGGGAGCATTTTTCCAAAGAATATAATACTAAAAATGAACTTAAATCACTTATTTGTACTATATGCTGCCTTAAGTATAAGCCAACCAACACACCAGAAACTCTTGGCAAACATTTATATAACAAACATAGTAATCTAGTTGGTAATCGACAAAGCACTCTTGAAAAATTTATAGGTAAACCATATTCAAAAACAGATCAACAACACTTACAACTTACAGATAAAATTGTAGAATTTATAGTTTGTTGTCAGCTTCCTTTTTCTATTGTTGAAATAATTAATTACTTACTATTAATAATGACCATCCACTATTGAAATTGTGAACTCACCTAATTATCAAATATCTAAATCATATGCTGTTAAAATTGCTAACATACCCATTTTCAAAGTCATGAATCTGTCACTTTTAAAATAACTAATCTATCAAATAATAAAACTATGAGTTTATCGTAAACATGCCTACGCATTATTGAAATCACAAATCATGAACCTACTTACCTATTAAAACCAAAACATATTCACTTATTTATTGGGAATAGGAACTATTCTGGTTCAATTAAATAAATTTAACTTTATCATATACAAGGATTATTTAAAAATTTATTGTCTAAATGTTATGCAAACTTGCTATTATCTTTGTATATAAAATGCATAATGCATCAAAGATATATGTTTATTCTTACTTGAGCATAATGCAAAAATTTGCTTTTAATACGCAATATATATTCAATAAAAAAGATAAATATATTTTTGAAAGCGTAAAGAAAATGAAGTATATGAAGTATATTAGGAACATAGTAAATTGAGTATATGAATTATTAGGATAAATAAAACATAATTCAATTGTATATATCGAAAGGTAAAGGGGGTGGTAAATATAAAGGCTTTTTTATACATATACTTTGTAGATAATCTACACAATTTAATTTTTTATATGTGCTATTCTAAATGTCTATATTGCATGTTTGTATAATATTCATCTTTTTTTTATATGATAAGAGATAATAAATATTTAAAATCTAAAGAAATTGTTATTTAGTGCATAATCATAAATCGGATCGCATATAACAAATATTAATTAAAACATTTCTTGACCTATTTCTAATTCCAATTTGACGATAATAAAAATAGAGTGCACTAAATATACTAACATAAGGCCATGCAAAGTTAATTAGTTCCTGTAACCTGGCCAGGTCAAATTTGAATACCAGGTGAGCTTGTAAAAAAAAAATTTTATAAATTATATATAAAATTAAAAAAAAAGCTAACTGGTCAGGCTCTTTAAAGGCTTCATATTATGAGAACCAATAAATTAAATTTGTGTGGCCTAAAAAAAAATACTTTCTTTTCTTAAAAATAGAGTTTTATCACAAAAGAAAAAAAAAATTCAAACAAAATTTAATAGTTTAAAGTTATAATTCCAAGAAGAAAAATTTTCCTATATCAATTTCTTTTTCTTTTTTATCACGCACTTGCTGAATCCAACTTTTAAGACACATAGCTGCACGTGCAGTATCTGGTTTTAAATTACATCAAATTTTGGTTATTGTATTTGCGGCTATAGAAAATGCCTGTTCTGAAGGTACACTTGAACCCTGTATGCTTAAATAACATGATGCCATTTTTGCTAGAGTTGGAAAATCTTCGCCAAAATGATGCCACCAATCTAATGAATTTGTAGTAGAATCAACTGATAAAGCAAGATATCAGACAATTTCATCTTCAATAGGCGCTTGTACAGAATTTTGTTCTGAAATTAAAGATTCAAAAAATGATCGTTTATTTTTTTTTGTCTGTAAATTATGAACAGATTGTGTATCAGTATTGTTCTTATATAATTCTATTCGGTTATGCAAAAGTGTTATAGCATTTTCATGCTGATTCATATCTATAAAAGTTTTAGTTTTTGATTGTGGATCTAGTAAAGTACCAATTGTTGTTGATTCATTGATATGTTTCCAATATTCTCGAAGTTTAAAGCTAATTGAATTAGCTACCATACACTCATCTACATTAGTGTTAGTATAAGTTTGAATGAATAAATCCAAATGTCGCAACAAACCAATTATAGTTAGTCTCATGTCACTTATAGTAGGATATGTTGAGATTGATAAGATTTCAGTTGCTATGAAGATTGGTTCAAGTAATTGAATCATAATATTAACTACTAGCCAGTCACTATCCTGTAAATATAAAGGACAAAGATCTCTATTTTTAGCAACAAGAATATCTAACATGTTTCGCATTTGAAGAAATTTTTTTAGCATTATATAGGTGCTATTTCACCTTGTTTCTACATCTAAATCGGGTTTTAATTCAGCCACATTTTCTTGTTGGTAAATTTTTTTTAAAGAATCACTAAGTTTTGTTGAATTTCGAATTTTTATTACAAAATCTCGAACTAGAGGTTGGAACCGATTTTAATAATTCGGGTTTATCACGTGAATTTTGTGATATTTTAGGATTTATTAAATTTTAATTGGATTAAATTCTAA
>CAJVPZ010002262.1:0-12727 GCA_910592135.1 Racocetra fulgida | reverse complement strand
GGAAGGACGATAATTAAGATAGAGGAATGAGAAGAAGAAACGGAGGAAAGAATAAATGAACAAGAAAGCAAAATAGAACTTTTAACCCAAAAAATTGATAATCCGACCGAAGAAGAAGTTGACAAACAAGTTAAAAGGAATAAAGAATACGAACAAAATCAAGAGCAAGACAAAGCAAAGGAAAAAGCCGAAAGCACTATTTACCGCTGACGTGGTTCTCGTAAACATCAAATAGGATGGATATTAGTTTTTATCTTGTTTCCTTTGTTATTTTTTTACTACTTTAAATTAAAAAATAAAAAAGAGGAAAAAATTAATAATCCTTTGGATGAGATTAAGGATAAATTTGAAAGTTGAAGATTAAATATTTTTGGTTCCTTGGGATTTTACATAATATTTTTCGTCCTAACTGAACAAGCTTTAACCAAATTTAAACTCCAATTGGGAAGCTTTGTTAACAATCATCAAGCTCTGACTTTTTGAATTACTGCTTTGTTACTAGGATTTTTGTTAGTAATAGATGGATTTATCTCTTCTAATTTAAAAACCAACTTACAAAGATTAAGTTTTAATGTTGAAAAAACTATTGATGATAAAGACTTGAAGAAAAAAATCTTCTTTAAAACTCAAGATAGCACCGAAACTCTCAAAGAAAACTTTAAAAAATTTGGTATGTTAGCCATTCCTGCTATGATAATGGGAATACTGGGTAGTGAATTTAAAGAACATTGACTATCTTATGGTTATTACTTGATACCTGTGGTTTATGCTGGAATTAGAGTCTGAGAGGTAGATAGGTTAATGAAAAAACTAAAAGATAAATAATCATGCCACAAATATTAAATACTCGCTTGCTTAGTCCTAGTTTAGTACGATCACTTAATCCCGAAACTTATACTTTTTATTGTGTTTATAGTGAAGAGGAAGTGAATAATTGGGATTATATTCTAGAAGATAACGTGAGGCGTCTTAAACATATAAACATTTGTAGCAATTTAGATTGTCAATATTATAATAGATTAACTAGCCTATTTCTTGGCGAAGCTAATAATGCTCAAGTGGGCGGACCTGCAGTTATAGCTGCTACCGCCTTTGGCGGAATGTTTTTTACTGGTGGGTTGTCACTGCTAGCACTTGGTGTCTTTTCCTTTGGCAGTCTCATAGCTGGTGCGATTTTCTCAGAGAAAAATATTAAAAAAACTGTCAAAGAAATAGAAAATGAACTAAAGGAAAAGTGAGAAAATGAACTAAAGGAAAAGTGAGAAAATGAACGAAGGAATGTTAGGATAGGAGAGGAAATTGGTGGGAGCTCTCAATCAAGCAAACAAGAACAAAAAAAATAGAGTAATATATGGTCCACGCTGACTGCCAAACTTGCACCAAGAAGGTATTTTTCACTATCTTTTCCGTCAACCAATAATACTCTAACTAATAAAGCAAATTACTTTTCCCCCTCGTTTTTCTTCTAATGCTTCCTGTTGTGTTAGTAGCCCTACCGAAGTCGAAATGATATAAATGCCGTGGCTACGGAAATTTTTTTTTATTTCCGCAATTCCCCAATAAATATGTTGCGAAGGTTTGGAAACCTTGGTTAATTGCTGAATACGACTGTTGCGATTGTTATACTTAATTTTCACTTTAATTTGGTGATTTTTCTCATCATTGTAACATTCCAAAAGGAAATTGTTCTCTTGTAACTTTTGACAAATTCTTCACTTGAAAGTAGAAAAGGGAAAACTAACTGCTCGCTGCGAACGAAAATTGGCATTACGAATGCTAGTTAGCATATTAGCCACTGGGTCAGAGAACACCATATATAATATTTACATAATCTAACACTTAACTTCGTTCGACTTTTGTTTCATAAGAAAAGAAAAGGCTACAACTCGTTTTAAATGTTAAAAACAAACTAGTATTTAAAATTAGTAGGGTAAGTCATTGCTTTTCACACACTACTTTAATAAGAGCGTAATTGTTTTGCCCTTCTTTTTTTTCGACTTTCAATAAAAAGAAAATAAGAACTAATTACATTTTTAATTTTTTAGTTAAATGAAAAATTTCTTCGCTATCATAATCTCATAATTCTTCTAAAATTCGGTTTAGTTGACCAACAAGTTTTGCAAAATGTAGGAAGAACGGCGAATTTTTTTCGATTTTGACAATTAAAGTCAGTCTCCATATATTCAATAAGTTCATCAAAACTACTGAACTTTGTTAAACAACACTCTCAAAAAGAAAGATTTCTTGGTTATGATGATTGTTCTTCTATCTTTTGTTTCAGAAAGTTAATCACTATTATGATTAGAGCTTGTCATATTAAGCAAAAAAATACTTTCTTTTATAATGTCGTTTTACAATTTTTTCACTTTATTCTCTCACAAGAGTTCCAAATCCTTTGCTAAATGTTTTGCTTTATGTCGGTGTTTTTACTAGTGGTGTGTGTTGTTATTTGCAATAACAATAATTTAATATTAAAATGGACTCCAAGAAAATCAAAGAAAGCCTTCTCTTGCCTAAAACTAATTTTCCCCTGAAAAACACTAATCATTGAGAAACCGAAAAAAAAATTCGGGAGGAATGAGAAAAAAAACAAATTTACCGAAAAATACTAAATTTTAACCAGAATAATCCTTCTTTTATTCTTCATTCTGGTCCTCCTTACGCTAATGGCAAAATTCATTTAGGACATGTTTTGAATTTCCTGATTAAAGATATTATTGTCCGCTGGCAGGCTTCAGCGGGCCGTTATACTCCCTTTCTACTTGGTTGGGACACTCATGGTTTGCCTATCGAACACAAAATGCTGCAAGTTTATCCGGACAAAAAAAACGATTTGCGATCGCTTTGCCATCAATTTGCCTTAGAACAAGCCCAGAACCAAAGAGAACAATTGAAAAAATTAGGACTTTTTACGGATTATGATAAGTATTACATTACCCTGGATAAAAAATATGAAGCCGAACAAATAAGAGTTTTTGAAAAATTAGTAAAAAAGGAGTTGATTTACCGGGATTTTCGGCCTATTCATTGGTCGTGAAGTCATGAGACGGCGTTAGCAGAAAACGAAATAGAATATTACGAAAAAAAAGACCTTTCGATTTACTTTAAAATTAAGGTTGACCCCAAACAAGCGGAAGAGAAATGAAATCAAAAGGATGTCAGTTTTTTAATTTGAACTACTCAGCCTTGGACTATTCCGGATAACCAATTAGTTGCCGTAAAAAAAAATGTTTCTTACGCTCTTGTTAATTGCTCGGGGGAGTATTTAATAATTCTCAAAAAAAAAATCACACTTTTAGAAAAACAAAACATAAGAAATTTAAAAGTAGAAAAAGTATTTTTGGGTCAAGAATTAATAGGACTAACTTATCACCACCCTTATTACAAAAATACCCAAGGACAAGTAGTAGACGGCGAAGAATTTATTCAAGAAAATGAAGGCACGGGCTTGGTCCATCTCGCTCCGGCTTTTGGGGCTGAGGATTTTATCTTGGCTAAGAAAAATAAAATCAGAGTCGATTGTCCGTTAAAACCTAATGGCTGTTTTAACGAGAAAATTGGTATCCCCGAATTAGTAAATAAACATTACACTGTAGTTAACCATCACGTTGTTGCTGATTTAGAAAAAAGGAACTTGGTAGTAAAAAAAGAAGAAATTAGTCACAAATATCCCCATGATTGGCGGGACAAGTTGCCTTTAATTTATCGTTTAACTGAACAATGATTTATTAAATTAGGAGTGCTAAAAAAAGAATTATTAGCGAGTATTGAAAAAGTGCAATGATATCCGGCTTGAACTAAGGAAAAAATGCGTTCGGCTATTGCCACTCGTGATGACTGATGTATTTCTCGACAACGGAAATGAGGAGTTCCAATTCCAGTTTTATACGAAAGAGGGCAGCCGCTACTTGATATCGAGTTGATTAACTATATTGTTGAATTAGTTTCTCAGTTCGGTTCATCCCATTGATTTGACGGAACAATTTTGCCCCAATTAAGAACCAAATTTCCCCAATTAATTAAGGAAGAAACTCAATTAGGAACTGATATCATGGACGTTTGGTTAGATAGCGGGGTTTCCCATTGGTGTGTTTTAGAGCAAAGAAAGTTAAGGGAAAAGTGATAAACTTTTGTGAGAGAATAAAGTGTAAAAATTAAGTTCAACTAGGCTAAACTTCTCGTGGCCAAAAAGCACTCGTCGAAAAGTGCTGACAGAATTTACCAATACTAACATCATAATTGTTTTTTTGCAAAGAAACGCAAAGAAAATAATATAATATTATAACTGGAAGCCCGGATTGAAGTGTAACTCAAATCTTCTCTATTTAGTATATAAACAGTAAAGAAATCAAAACCTGGAAAGATTGAGAAACTTATAATTGACGAGGAATTTGTGCTACTTGTCAGAAGGAGAGAGAAGAGGAGTTAATTGACGAGGATTAAGCCAAAAAAATATTTTTACAGATAAAAGGCTTACTAAACCAATTATAACTAGAGCAAGATAAAATGAAAGTGATAATTTTTGATTTCTACTAGTATTTGTCATTGGGGAAAGCATTGTTTGTCCCCCTTCTCTTTTTTTTTCTTTATTTTCGACAGAATTATTGCGATAAAAATCACTTATTTTTAATTGTCCGAAAAAAGAAGTTTTTCTAAATTTATCAACTATTTTATTATCTTTTTCATAAGTTTCTCGAATTTCGATTGGTTGCCGACTACTTTCTCCGTTTTGGGAAAAAATAATCTCTTTCTTTCATAGAGTTTTTTTTTCCTTTGAACTATTAACAGGGCCTCCACTTAAACTTATTGAAAAAGTGGAGAAATTATTATTCTTTCTTTCTTTTTCTGAACCATTAGGTTGGTGTTTTGTGACTTGATTATTTTTTCTCATGACGCCTTTAATTATTTGCTCTTCTTCTAGACCTTAAAAGATAGGAAAAACCTCTGTCAGATCTTATTTCAAACTCATATTCATTGTTACCATTGCTTTGATCCACTAATGTATCGAGGTGTTGGCCCATGACTAATATGTCTTCTCTCGGAATATTGGTAAAAATTGTTGAGTCAGGATTAGTTGCCTCTTGATTAAGCATTTCTGAATAGTCATCTCCGCTTGTTTCGCTTTGTGAACTCTGTGAAAGGTTTGTTTCTTCTTCACTTTCACTAACACTTTGATCTTGTAAAATAGGGTTTGCGTTTTCAGTCGTTTCAACTATTTGTAAAGTTTCTCTTTCTTCAACATTAATTCTATTAACTCTTTGTTCGTTCCTTCACCTTTCTCTTAGTTCATTAACTATTTCCCGATACTCTCGTGGACATTCACACCGAGAACTTGAGCTGATTGTACTAATGTACCGCAACCGAAAGTAAAACCAAGATAACTACCCAGTGCTGCTTCGAGTGATAACGAAGCACCGCCAGTCAAGGGGGCAAAACTTAATCCTATTGCTCCTAATGCCACAGCAGAACCCAATCCTACTCCTCCCGACGAGCAAACTCAACTCGCCATTACACCGCATATTCTTCGATAGCAACTACATTTTATTAAATTGCACATTTATTTATGTCCTCATTTTCGGGATTATACGAACAATAAAAAGTATAAGTCTCGGGATTGACCGAACGAATTAAGGAGGGACTAACTATTCGGAGAGAACAGAGGATTTGGATTAGGTGGCAGAAGGAGGTTAATTTATTCATAATTATTTTTTTCTTATTTAAATTATTATATGCTATAATAATTTTATATTTTCTTTTGTTTCTTTCTCTGTTCTAATATCTCTGCTAAGGCGTGTGAAAGTTGACACATACTTTCCTGGCAACTTCGTAAATCTCCTTTTTTAAACTATCTCGCAAGGTTAACATTTGTAAATCATAATAAGCTTTATGCCAGCAGACCAACAATTAACAATAACTCACGAGACCAAAATCAAAATTAAGGAAGAAATAATTCAAGAATTAGCCAAAAAAAAATACTATTGATTATGAAACTTGAAAGGACAGCGGATTATGGGGTTGTTTTAACAAGGAAGAAAAAATGAGATAAGAACTGCTATTTTTGAAAACATCAAGCGAAATCCGGACGAATGAAAAACTAAAAAAGTTCGCACAGTAAATTTTGTTGTTCAGCTTGGCATAATAATTTGTTATTTTTATTCGCTTGTAAATCCTCTTCGTGCTCCAGGAGCCCTAGGTGTGTTAGGAATTGGTTGATTCTCTCAGGGTTCTTCTGCAATTCTCCTTCCTTTCCTCCTCGGACAGTAAGTAAGAGCAAAGATACCTAATACTACTAAAAACACTGTTAGAAAAGCCACTCCACCACCAATCGGAACCAACAAATTGCGTACGCCAGTTGAATGATTTTCAGCAAGGGTACTAGCATATGAAAATTCCGTGCTAGGAGTTACCATTCCTGTAAAAAAGTAGTCACGTATGTAGACAAATGGCTGCTAAACGAAAAACTAGCAGTTAATTTTGTTTTTGGACGTCATATATGTTTTCTACTCATAGTATTCTTTCCCCGTTTTTTAGTTCGTTTGGAGATTTACAGTAATTTGGGCTTGCTGGTTATTTTGTTCCACTGCCAATTGACTTTCCAATTCTTTTTTTTCCTTATGTAAAATGGCTTCTTTATTTTGACCGAATTCTTCAATCATTAATTCTTCTAACTTCTTTTTATAATCTTCTCAATTTTCTTTCCCATTCTCAGAAAGGCTGAGTGGTTTCTCTACCCACTTATTTTTCTCTTTTCATTCTTCTAAATTTATGGTAATTTTTTTCGGCATAATATTTATATTTATTATATTATTAATTTTTTATTAATCAATAAAATTCATTTTATAATTTTTAATTTTATGTATTTGTGTAAAATGTTTAGGGAAGAGATTGGATTTGAAATTCCTCAGCGAAAATGCTACTTATGAATTGATATCAAAAGCCAAACCAAGAAGAATGAAAACTAGAAGAGGAAAAGCCACAAGAACCAATTATTAAAGAAAAATGAACTTGGGGAAAATGAATGCGGAAGAGATGAAAAGTTAAATTAGCACTTTTACTAGTAATTTTATTTTTTCTCTTTTTGGCTATTAGGCAAATTTGAATTTATAAAATTCCTTTGTGGAGATGAGAAAAATAATTAATGTCTTTCTGTGATTTGTTACTTGTTAGTTAAAAAAAAGAGAGAGGTTTGGAAAAAGTGTTAATCAACACAAGTTTATTGAATAAAACGATATGTTACAAAAAAAATGGAAATGGGTAAAAAGAGTGTTTAATCGCATGAATAGTGTTTTGACACTTTCTCGATCTAATCCCACTTTTTCGGAGGTTCAAAGCTCTATTGCCGAGATTAACAAAAAAATAAATTTACTTTTAACCACTAAAAAGCATTATGTCAATTTTTCGGCTTACGAAAAATATTTTGACTTTTTGTCTGAATTAGGATTACGAGAGGATTTTGAAATTAACACTACCCAAGATAAAATAGTTTTGCGGGGCACTAGTTTACGGCCTCTTTTGCTAAACTCCCATAATCAAAAAGTTCTTATTTTTTGTCACGGAGTTACTAATAATCGTTGGTCGCTCTTTTATTGCATGCATTTGGCTCTTCAAATTGGTTATCAAGTAGTTACTTATGATGCTCGTAATCACGGTCTCTCCGAAAAATCTTATACTAGTTTAGGACAAGTTGAGGCAAGCGATTTACAGGACATAATTAATTACGTGCAAAAAAAATACTGCCCAAAAAAAATCGGTCTCTATGGTTTTTCGATGGGGGCGGCCACTTGTCTCTTTTGAATAAGTTATTTTGCTAGTCAAGAAAAAAATTCTTCGGCGGCTATGGCTATTTGCGAAGCCCCTTTTGATAACTTTTCTCGGCAATGAAAATTTACCTTGGGAGGGAAAGAAAATTATTACTTAAAAGAATATTTTGCTAGTCAAATAGTTCAGCGTTCCCTACGCGTTTTTCTGGCTGATTTGGCTAAAGTTAATCCCCTAGACGCCTTACCTTCTCTCCTGCCCTTGAAATTATTGCTAATTCATGGTCTTGAAGACTCAATTATTAACTGAAAAGCCTCTTGACGCATTTGAAACAAGTTACAAAAAAATCCTGCTAATCAGAAAAAAGTTAATCTATATTTTTGTCGCTCGGCTGACCACGGGGAAACACCTTTTATTGGGGACTGTCTTCCTCAACCCCTACTCCAAAAAAATAAAAAAATCTCTAAGTTTACTTTTTCCACTCTTTTCATTAATTACTTACGCAAAAACCTATAACCTCGTTAAAAATTTTATAATTCTCTTTGATATTATGAATTCAGACAAAATTAGAACCTCTTTTTTTTCCGAACAATTAAGCGATAAGAAAATACGCTTTTTGCAGGAAAAAAAAGAAGAATATGAAGAAATAAAAGCATTGCAAACTGAATACCAAGAATTAATTAGTCAGGAAACTAGTTTCGAAGGAAAAAGTGTTCTTAAAGTTGAAATTAGAGAACTAGAAAAGCAAAAAGAAGAACTAATTAATCAAGTAAAAGAAAAGTTGATTGAATTTACTGAAAAAGAAGAAGGAGAACGAGGAGTGTTAGTAGAAATCCGTCCGGGGACCGGAGGAAAGGAGGCTGGATTATTCACTAATGATCTCTATAATATGTATTACGGTTTTGCTAAAAGGAGGGGTTGAGTAGTGAAAATAACTGAGAGTAGGTTTGATTACCAGGGTCGATTCGTCGCAATCACTTTTTTAGTTAGAGGAAAAGGAGTTTTTAAGTGACTGAAAAGTGAAGCCGGAATCCACCGAGTTCAGCGAGTTCCCGATACTGAAAACAAAGGGCGTATTCATACTTCCACCGCCAGCGTGGTAATTTTGCCTGAACCACAAGAAATTGATTTAAAAATTACGGGTAAAGATTTAAAAATTGAGACTTATCGGGCCAGCGGTCCCGGTGGACAACACGTGAACACTACTGATTCAGCTGTGAGAATTACCCATATTCCCACCGGCCTAACTGCCACTTCTCAGCAAGGACGTAACCAAAACGAAAATAAAGCCAATGCTCTTTCTGTCTTAAAAATTCGCTTGTATGAAGACCACCAACAACGAAAAAAAAAATCGGAAAATGATTTGCGCTTAGCCATGATTGGCTCTTCTGAACGAGCCGAAAAAATTCGCACCTATAATTGACCCCAAAATCGAGTAACCGACCATCGCCTCAACTGTGATTGAAAAAAATTGACTAGCATTATGGAAGGCGATTGCGAAGAAATTTTTCACAAATTAATTGACTACGAAGTTGAAAAAAATCTAACTCAATTAATTTCTTGGTTAAATAAACCACGACGATAACTATTTATTCTTAGACTTGGTCAATTAATTTAGAAATGCTTAATTTATCCACAACTTTCCTAATTTTTAACAATCGAGTTGTTGGTTTTTGGTGCAGCGAAAAGGGCGAGGAGAAAAAAGGTTGAATACTATATTATTGATTAGTGAAAGAGAGAAGTAAAAAAAAATAATAAATAATTATGTTACAAAATGAGTCAATTTTGACGGTAGCAGATAATTCGGGAGCGAAAAAGTTGTTGGTAATTCGCTGTTTAGGTGGATCCAATCGTAAATTTAGCCGGATCGGTGATTTGGTAATCGCCACCGTAAAAAAAGCCGACCCCCATTCTGATATCGAAAAAGGGCAAATAGTTATAGCCTTGATTGTTACTAGTAAGAAGCACTTTCGCCGTTTGAATAATACTTGAATCAAGTTTAGTAAAAATTGTGCCGTTTTATTGAAAAGCGAAAGGAGGAAACCCGATCAGGAAGGAAAAAAAGGAAAATTGAAGTTAAGTTCTATTAAGGAACCAATAGGAACTCGAATTTTTGTGCCTGTGTTGACGGAGTTTGATTATTGAGGTTATAAAAAAATCTTTTCATTGGCTCCCGAAGTGTTGTAAAAAGGACTAATTATTTTGTTCTTTACCGTTTTTTCTAGGCAGTGAAAAGATTTTTAATTCTTTTTTCAGCAAATTGACTTTGTTTCCGGCTTGTGTCCGTAAATAATTGGTGTTTTTTTCTAACAATACTTCAATCATAGTTCGCCAAAAATCATAATTTTTCTGGATGGCGACGAGTTTATCACTAACTAATTGCGTAAGTTTTGATTTAAATTGGTCATAACCAAGCCCAGTTAAATTTTTCTCAGCTTCGCTTATTTCCCAACCATTCAGGAGAGCATAAATAGTTAGTAGGTTCGAAAGTCCGGGCTTTTTTCTGGGGTGGTAATAGATTTTGTTTTCTGAGTCCGTAACCGCCCGAGCCACTTTTTTTTTAATGATTTCGGGTGTATCCAATAAGGAAATGTGGTCGGTTTCACTTTTCGACATTTTTTTTGTTGGATTTCGCAAATCCATTATTTTTGCCCCTTGATCCGGGATGATAAACTGGGGAATTTTTAATAAATTTTGCCCAAAAAAATTATTGAACTTACGAGCAATAATGCTAGTTAACTCTAAGTGCTGTCTTTGGTCTTGGCCAACAATTACTAAATCCGCATCATAAAGGAGAATATCGGCCGCCATTAATACGGGGTAAGACAATAAGGCTAGGTTGCCTGTTTCCTCATTTTTCTTTTTTTCCTTGTATTGAATCATGTGCGACAAGGAACCAACCGTAACAAAAGGGGATAACAAATGAGCCAGAAACAAGTGTTCAGGCACTTGGGATTGACAAAAGATTTTACAATTTTCTTCTTTTAAGCCGCATGCATAAAGAAGTGCGGCCATTTCATAACATCTTTCGTGATAATTTAGGACAGAATTAGGAACCGTGAAAGCATGTAGATCAGCGATCATAATAATCACTTCGTAATTATCTTGGAGCGAAACAAGGTGACGAATTACTCCGCAATAATGACCTAGGGTTAACAAACCAGTTGGCTGAATACCAGTAAAAAATCGCGGCTTAGACATTCTTTATAATTACTTTAATTTTTCCCTTATTCACCTATTTCTACTTTTCAGAACTAAATATAAACCAAAAGATTACTTAATTCCCTCTTTTATCAAAAATTTTCGGTCAATTAAATAAATATTTCTTCTTCAATATCTATTTCTGTTACCCGCAATAATCCATTATTTGTTCCTCCGTAATGACCATGCACTGTAATGTTTTGGTTTTCTTTTAAATTAGCAATGGCTCGTTGCGTAGGCTCATCAAAGTTCTTTTTCCAAAAAATGAGAAATAACGAATCAACATCATTTTCGGCTACCTCCCCTCTTTTTTCGGTTTCTATGACTTCTAAGGGTGCTGAATAATACTCATCATTATTAACACTCACTTTTAAAATAACATTCTGCTTTAAACGACCTTTTAGGGTGACTATTTCTTGTTGCATATCCATATGTTATTATTACTTTATATATATTTTTCTTCTTTTATTAATATTCTAAATATTAGTTATTTCTTTCTATTTCTTTCTTAACACATAATGTTTGTTTAATATTGACTTGTGATTATAATTCGAAAGAGATGATGATTAGAGATTAAGAAATAAAAGCAAAAAAATTATGTGTGGGTCAGAAACGTTGAAAAGAGGCCATAATTTTTTGTAATTTTTTACTTAAATTAGATAAACAAGAAGTAAGATATTTTATTCTAATTGTTAATTGAGAACAACGTAAGTTTTCCAAAAGTTTTCTATATTCGACCCTTGGTTGGTCTTCCTATTCGCTAGTGCCATTTAGTTTAAACAAAAAATAAAGTAAATGCTGTTCAGTATTAGGGAAATTTACCACAATCCAGAAAAAATTAGTCAATTAGCCCAAATTAAAGTTGGTGGTTGAGTAAAATCAGTTCGAGAAGGGAAAGAAAAAATTTTTATTACTTTAAATGATGGTTCAACTCTGAAAACTCTGCAATTAGTTATTTCGCAAAAAAATTTTCTGCAAACTGACTTACTAAGTAAAGTAAATTTTGGCGGCAGTTTATTGGTCTCTGGTTGTTTAGTTCTTACTCCGGAACGGCAACAAGCTTGTGAATTAGTGATTGAAAGAATTGAGTTAGTTAATTCCAGTATTAGTGACCTTAATTATCAAGAAAAAAAAACAATCCCTTGAATCAATAGTGGAGTTCTGACCAATCTTTATTTTTTAACTAAATACACTGAACCCAGTAAGTATATAAGTGAAAAAGTTAAAATGGAATACAAATTACCAGAGGTTCAACCACAAAGCGTACTCATTTCCGACCTTGACCTCAACCATGAGAAAATAGTTTGAGTTAGTCCACGACAAGAAGCAGGAACCCATGTTTGACAACTTTTAGGAACCCATGTTTGACAACTTTTAGGAACCCATGTTTGTGCTAATGCTACTCTCTTTTTTGCTTTGCGACAAATCAATTTTTCCCGGTATGCTTCGGGAAGCATTATTAATCATTTGCAAAGGTCTGTTTTGGTTAAATTACAAATTGACTGAGTAAATAATCCCGGCATTCAAAAATACTTCCTTACTCTTTTAAATTCCCCCTTGGCGAAAATAAAAAATTTACGTAGTAAAATAAAAAATTTACGTAGTAAAATAAAAAATTTACTATTAAGGAAGTATTTTGAGTAGAAGAATGTTGGAAAGGTTAAGTAGACTTGTTGATGATTTAAGAAGAAATGGTTGAAAAGAATTGTTGCTGGACAGAAAATATGCTAATTTGGTTGTTGACGAAGGCAAGTTATTAAAAAAATTG
>CAJVPZ010002261.1:0-12729 GCA_910592135.1 Racocetra fulgida | reverse complement strand
TAGGTTATTGAATTCATTTTGGTGTTGTGGTCTATTTGCTAAAACTTAAGTAAAGCTTCTAAAAAATGCTGTGTCTCTGTGAAAGAATTTTGCTGTTATCGCGGTCGGGATATGGTTAGTAGTAGGTTTTGTTGAGAGCTTGTATTTTACTAATTCTTCAAGATCTTGCAGAGAAGTTAATGCATTTTTAATCTTTGATCAAGAACAGATTGTTGTATCTAAGGCTTTTTGTGTACATTCTCGCCATTCTTTTTTTTGTCATTAGTAAAGTACCTATTTAGGATTTTTCTGTTTTGGTTTGAAAGATCTTTGCTAACTGCTTGGCTGTATGATATTTTTGTTTGTGGCTGTTCATCTAATATTGTATCGATTGAGCAAGTTTCTTCATTGTCTCCACTATCTAAGTCTGTTACATTCTGGTCTATTTCTATATTAGATAGGCTGTTTGTAGACTGATTGGGTCTAGATTCAGATTCAGGTGAGACCGGGTTGTTTACTTTTCTATTGTGTTCTGCTGCAAAGGGGGTTATGCCAGATTCAGAAGGTGCTTGGGCCGGGATCTTCTTATTTTGTTCATCTGTGGGAAAGTTGTATATTGTAGGTTATTCTGGGTTCTGGATCAGATTTGTTGTTGTTTTGTATGATGATGTTATCTCAGTCAGATTCGGGGTAAGCTGGGATTTGCCAATTCCCCAATTTTTTCTTCGACCATATTGCTGTCTGTAGTGGGTGGTGTAGAGGCAGAAATATTATCTACAGTTTTACTCTTTTTTTTCTTATTTTGTTCTTCCATTGAGCTGTAGTTTTCTGTGTAGATATGTGTAGGTCGAGTTTCTTTTCTTAAATACTTATAGCACCCTTTCTGTTATTCTTGTTGTTGTTTTTGTCAGTTGCTGACTCAGTCGGCAACAGGGTTAAGAAAGAAACTGAAGTGCAGAAAGCTGTTTCTCTGTCCCGTTTAATCTTTGATAGTCTTTGTCTGTAACTATATTAGTGTTTATAATAATTATTTAGTTATAGTAAAGTCGGACTTGATTTCTAAACTTTAGTTTTTATGCTGTTTTTATTTTTACTTATAAAATTAGAATCTATGGGAAAGAGTTTCAACATTACAGTACATTTAAAAATACAGTTTACTTTTAGTTACTATAACTTAATCCTATATATATCTGAGTACTCACATGCATAATTATAAACTTTACTAATACTAATCATTTTATTGCATTTAATATATAGTTCAATTAATTGAGATTTTATGAAAAATATATTACTAAAAATACTATATGAACAATATATTATATATGACCATATTCCTGATATAATAATAATAAATTTAATTTTCTAGTTTAAAGTTTTTTTTAATAGTAGTTATATAATTTATGAAGCTTATTATCTTGTATAAGATATATTTTTAATTAAATTTAATTGTATTGTGTTCTTGATTTTAGCACAATTGTTGCATTGTATATTTGTTATATCTTAGGATTCTGTAAATATATTAGACCTAGACCAAGAATTTTAGAGTCTTCAGTTTGAAATTTTTGTATTACTATAATTAAAGATATAGAAGTTTTGTTATGATAGGTTAATATATATATCCTTTTTATATAATGCTTTAGACAATACATTCTTTATTATACAATCTACTCATAGTATAAATCAAATGTTTATTATATGAAATATAATATATTTAGATATATAATCATACTGATTCTGCATAGCACTATATGCTGTGCAGCTACCTTATTGGTTAATTATTATAGTATATATAATATAATTAGACTAATCAGATTTTAGATTAACTTGACCTAATCTAAACCTGATTTGTTATAAAATTTTTATCAAGCTTAAGCTTAGATTAGATTTAAACAGACCCAAGTCAGATTTATCTAAATCTGATCTAATCTAGTCTATCTTGTATCTAGTCAAGACCAATACTAGTAGTCAAAGCTTACTATTTTAAACTACACAATTTTTAGTTACTTTGTCTTTACAAGATTTGTTTTTATTTTAATATCTATATTTATCTTCCTTCTAGCTTTATATTAATCTCTTTTTAATTTTTAGACTAGTTAACTTGATTAGATTAATATATCTAGGCTTTAAATACTTCTAGTTTTCTTTCTTTAGTTTCTAATTTTATAATATAGGACCTTTTTCTTTAATATGACTCTAGTAGCCAAATAAATAAATTTTTTTTACTCCAAAGTTATTTTATTTAGTTTTTTTAGTCTTTGGTTTCTAGAGTTTTGGCTTCTACAGTATCATTAAAGATCTTTACTACCTTTTTGCTTGAAACTTGTTAAATAGATTTCAATTATTTTAGTTCTTTGATTTTGTCTATATGATGTTATACAACTTTATCTAAAAGCTCCTATTTAAAATAGTGATACCAAAGCTACAAATGATATACTCAACTGATTATTGAATAAATATTACTGAAACAATTCTTATTTCTAAAATTATCATCAGTAAGATTTGAACTCTAGACCTGCCAATTAAAAATAATAACTTATCAACTATACTATATTACACCATTTGATAGCAAATTTGCACAAAAGAACAACTAATTTAGTACAGATGAATATTCAATTTCGTACAAGAAAATAATGATAACTTGTAATCTAATTTGAATCATCTTGATACCATTTAAATCATCTTATTGAGAGGATTCAATGATATAAAATTATTCAAATTAGATTACAAGATATCATTATTTTTTTATACGAAATTTAATATTCATCTGTACTAAATTGATTGTTCTTTGTGCAAATTCGCTGTCAAATAGTGTATTACATCCTTCTATTTATTTTTTAAATACTATTAACATATATATAGAACTTATAGTAAAAAAAGCTAATAGGTCAACTAAACAAACTTTAAGATTTTATAATAAAGACAATGTCAATTACTATATATTTTCAAAAATAAGCTACTATTTTTAGAAGAAAAATTATATAAAAATATTATGAGTAGTTTATTTTAGAATAAAGTAAATTTTGCTTAATTGCAAAAAATTTTACTAGTAAATTGACTTAGCTTATTAAGTGAAAGTTGTTTAAAGATAAAAATATATTAAGGATATAGTAACTTAGTGTAGTTGGTAAGTTGTCACACCCCAAATAGCAGGTTTAGAGTTCAAATCCCACTGACGACAATTTTAAAAAATAAGATTTATTTCAGTAACATTTATTTGATAATTGGTTGGGTGTACCACTTGTAATTTTGGTACCACCATCTTGAATGGAAGCTTTTGAATAAAGTTGTATAATATCACACAAACAAAGCCAAGGAACCAGAATAATTGAAACCCATTTGTAAAATCCAAGTAAAGAAGTAGTGAAGTTCTTTGACAATACTGCAAAAGCTGGAACCTCGAAAATCAGAGACCGAAGAACTGAATGTATAACCTTGAAGCAAGAAGGGTTTATCAACCTGGCCACTGAAGTCATACCAGAGGAAAAGGTCCTATGCTACAAAATTAGAAACCAAAGGAAAAGAACCACCAGACACTTAAAGTCTATATATATTGACCTATCTGGACTAATTGGATTAGGAGTTTGAGAGAGATTAGTATAAAGACCAAAAGGAAAGTAAATATAGATATTAGGATCAGAATGAACTTTGTAAGGGTAGAAGAACCAGGAATTGTGTGGTTTAATAGTTAGCTCTGACTACTAGTGTTGGTTTCAGCTATAGTAAATAGTTTCTCTGAATTTAATTCAGAAATAGGTGCAATATAGAAGAATTAGAAGAGCTGTCACTACATCTACCTATAGGACCCAAGGGCAACCAACAAGGTAATTAAGTTCAAATAAGTAAGTGGTTGGTGGCACTTCGGTATAAAGATATCTAGCTTAAAATAATTGGTGGATATATATGATCAGAGTGTTTAAATAAATAATCCCCTAGTTGGGTTATAGATATAGCATCTAGTATAGAACCTTCGGATGGACTACTTAAATTAGGCAACCAAAAATTGTATATGTAGCTAGTTGTACTCTCGTTGTAATACCTAAACTGTAAACCCATATGGTCAACAACTTAACATTAATAAAAGCTTGGTTCCGAAGGACATCTTAAAAAAAAAAAAAAAAAAAAAAAAAAATACTAGGTAATACTAAGGCTATAGATAATATACTTAACTGATTGTCAAATAAATATTACTAAAACAAATTTTATTTTTTAAAAATCATTGTTAGTGAAATTTAAACTCTAGATTTGCTATTTGGAAAGTAACAACTTCCTAACTTTACTATGTCACTACACTCTCAATAAAAATATCAAATAAATAAAAAAATAAATAAAAATTTAAAAAAAGCTTAAAATAGTAAATATCTGTTAAAAAAAATATAAAATAAATAATATATAAAAGGATTAAATAAAAATTATTAAATAAATATAAAAAAACTAAAAATATAATAATAAATAAAAATTAATTTACTAATTATACTAGCCTCTAAAATTAGACTAAAAATAATCTGCAACTCAAAATTTTTTAATATAAAATAGAATTTTTTTTTTTACTTAGACAAGATCATGCCAGTAACTTTGTTAATTCAAGCCATTATTTCATAGAAGATTTAAAACAATAAAACTACAGCTCTGATATTCTGCAGCTACTGCAACATAACCAAAAGCTACCTGAGCACCTATAAACAACTTGCCATACTGGCGAGATATGATCAATTAAAATAATACTCTAACTGGAAGGCTTGTTTGAACCACCGCCCTACAATAGGATACTGCCAATCTGATAGCATCTTTTTGTAAAAAAGTGAAAGAAAAAGAAAAAATTTTTAAAACAACACAAAGGTATAGATAATAATATTAAAAAAATACAAACAAAAAAAGAAGGAAAGCGAAAAATAAAAAACTAAACTAAATACAGAATTTTTCACCCACACTAGATAGTCACAATTATAAGTCAGTATTGAGCTTCATAAAAATTACATACTACTATTTAAACTAGTCTCTATTCTAATATATATATAGCATATTTAAGGTAAGAAAAAAACCTTGCAACAAGATAAAAAAAATAGCTTCTTTGACATCAGCACTATAGAGAGGTCTGAAATTTGTATTGTTGGTCTCAGAGTATTATTTGTCCAGATCACCACTTTTGAGATACATTTTCTATATATTTAGTTCTATATTTATTTACATGTTTGTTGTGACAAGTAAAAAGTAAACAATGCTGACCAATTTGGTAAGTAAACAATATATTGATCTTTTGGAGTGAGTAAATTAAATCATTCACTTTTTTTACAAAATTTTCCTTAAAAAAAAGTGGAAAGTTAATAAGAATATATGAGGTTCTTTTTATAAGTTTTATAATTGTATAGTTCAGTTCCTAGTATCTACTTGATATTCTTGCTTAGAGACTTTTGCTCTACTTGTTTCTAGAATAAACCTTCTAGTTTAGATATCAAACATGCTAGGGAGTCTGCTAAAGAAAAACACTTGACCTAAGGCACAAACTTGTCTAATATTCTTATATATCTGCCTCTCAGTATTTTACGTATTATAGGCTTCATCAACAACAAGTTTGCTTCTGCAAAACCAAGAATATTGTTAGGCAGTGTCATTTATTATCTGATTTTTTTTTATCAGAAGCTTATCTCTCCTCTCTCTCTTATATATATTTTGATCAGATCTTTATATATAATTTTAAATTTTTTACCTCTTCTCTTTCTTGAAAAAATCACCTGATTTTTGTTATATTCTTTATATTTATTTAGTTTCTTTTTTATATTATTTACTGTAGTTTAACTATTTTGTTGTTGATCAAAAGATTGTCGAAAAGAGTTATATTTTTTTTTTGGTTGTTTTTTATAAAATAAAATAAGTTAATAAAAATAAAACAAATCTATCTAATAAATTTAGTTTATTTATTATTATTAAAACTAGAAAATATTTTTTACAACTTTATTTAGAAACTTAATAAACTCTAATTTAATAAAAACTTGATTTTTATATGAATTATTATAATAGGGTATGGCAACTTAGTAAAGTTAATAAGTTGTTGCACCTCCAAGCAGCAAGACAAAAGTTCAAATTCTATTGGCAATAAAATTTAAATTTGCGAAATGTATTATGGCAGACTGTATAATATATTTATCATTTTGTTATATATGAAAATATAATCATATTTATTTTACAAATATTAACCATTATTGCTGACTTGCTTGAAGCCTACAAGTTTATTAACATTTATCAACTTTTTATTGATCAGGTCAGCATCTGTAATCTTGGTTATAACAGGTACTGAGAGGTTGTAGAGCAATAGTGTAATGCATGAGTTACACAAATCCTGAGTGAAGCAATCAAATTAATCCAAGGGATCAGGAATACAGAAGCTTGCTTAGGAAGTTCTGAGTAGAGAGATAGCACAGATCTTTGACAGAACTATATAAAAGATTATCATCTGAGAAACTAAACACCAAAGGCAAACTGAATAAGGATTGAGTGTTTGATAAGCACTATACCAACCAGGCCACTTGAAAATGGAAAAAAAAAATTCATTTAAAATACTAGAAGATGTCTACTGGTTTCTTTTAGGCCATCTGAATTAGAAGTTTGGATACTGATGATTAGTATTGAAGTATTGTTAATAGTCTATAAAGTGGGTGCTGGGATTTGGGTGAACCTTGCAAAGGTATGGAGTAAGTGACAGTAGCAGAAATAAAATACTGCAAGTATTTGGCTGTGATCAAGGTGTAAGTTACTGAAAATCTAGGTAATATATGTATAGGATATAAACTGTTCTAGTAGGTTTATCATGAAAATAAAGAATCCTCCTATATGGTAGTATGTATCCACTTTAAAGTCCTAAGAGGCTTATACAACAATTCCTCTTTGAAGAGAAATTTGTCAATAATGCTAAGCTGATCAGAGGGTTTAATTGGGTAGCCTAAATAATAGTAAGTTATAGATATGACATTTAGTGTAGAACCTAGTAATAGGAAACTACTTAAATTAAATGCTCAAAAAGTGCAGGTATGACTAGAATATATCCTTATTAATGTAACAAAGTCGAAGATGACCCATGTATACTACTCTGGCATTCAAACCAAAATTAATAAAATGTGCTAGACCCCTAAGTGATCACCTTAAAATTAAAAAAAAATATTTTAAATTATTATAACTTGCACTATTATTGATTAGTATTATATATACCACTGAAATAGGTTTTCAAAAAACCCTATTTCATCTCTATTAAAACAATTTAGAATTTTTTATATGCAAGAGCAAATCTAATTTAATTAGTTATGCTTTTTATAATTTCATCTCTTCAAAAAAAGTGCCAAAAAATTTCATCTTTTAAGTAAAAATAGGTTAAAACAATTTCATCTTTAAATTTTAATTTCGTATCCCAAAACCTAAAATAATTTCGTCAGCATGTATAGTTAGTATTAACCATTCTATTAGATCTTAATGTTTTTTAAAAAAAGATTTTTTACTAAGATTTAAGGGTAGAATAGTTACGCAAAAATTAGTGTAGAGTCAGGGCCGAATTTAGTATTACACAAGATTTTGGGTCTCCGAATATTTTTACTTAGTAAATCTGACCTGTTTTCTAGTGCAGTTTTGGAGTAGGCTGTTATCGGCTTAGATGACTTGGCTTGGCTCCTAAAGTCATGGCTCCAGCTTGAGCTATGACTATTGGGACTGTGGTTTGAGCCGTAACTTGAGCCATAGCTCAAACAGTAGCTTTCGTAGCTATGGCTCAAGCCGTAGTTTTAATAACTAGAAACGTGTATTAATCACATAATAATTATGAGTCATGGCTCAAGCCACAGCTCAAGCTATAACTCTAAGCTATAACTTGATTACGATTCAAGCTACAGCTTGGATCGGCTCAGTTCCATTATGCAGCTAGAGTCGATCTCAAAGAAGCCGTTAACAACCCTATTTTGGAGATATAGCACCCTAGTTATTCATAACCACTGGTGCAAGTTAAAAATGTCCTTTTTATATTATTGATCAAAATTAATATAATATTAAATATCAAAATAAAAATTTTTATATAACTACAGTAGAAATAACAATATTCTTTTAATATATTTACAATTATTTTATTAGTTTTTAAAACTTGATTTCTATTTTGTTTATTTATTACTATATTATATAGTAAAAATAATATTCTATAAAAATTTAATAAATTATTAATATTTTTTAATAGACAAATAATATCTTCCTATTCTTTCTGGTCTATTTCTACAATCCTTGTCTTGAATTATAGTAATAAGCATTTCTGATAAAGTCTTTACAAAAATGTAAAGAGCAAGATAATATGGAATTAAATACGGGTTGTAAACTAGAACGATAAATTGAATGTAACAAATTAATATAGTTAATATAAACCCAGTAAAAATAGTGGCAGATTAAAATAAAAATTTTCCTCATTTCAATTAGAAAATTACGTGTTTGATAAAATTTTTTTGAGGATGCACTCTTTAAGTCTTAATTATGATTTAGAGCTAGGATTATTAATAGGTCTTAAAAGAGGCCATAAATTTTATTTTAATCTGACTTCATTTTGATTAGCAACAATGATTAAACGTGAAATATACATTTTTTATACCCTGTATCAAGTCCTTCGCCCTCAATTTTAGAACTTTCCGCAGTACTAAAAATAGCAAATGATATTAATGAGATAAACGTTTGTAAAAAAAAAAAGAAAATTTACAAACTTAAGATTCGACATACCCATGAATTAAAGAATTAAATACTAAAGCTGTACATATTAAACAATATAACGCCAAAGAAATTCGATGTATTTGTGACCTCGTCCACAAACTTAATCCGACATATTTATTTGGTATACTTAAGATGTCAACTCTCTTATCCGGTGGGTAAAAATAACATACCAAAAACATTGGTGAATGCCATAATGCTGTGAATAAAGCATAGTATCCTTTTCTTCGAAGCTCGAAGTACAAAGCAACTGCCACAAGGGATGTAAATATAAAATAGACAATCGCGCCACCAATTAATCCCCATACTAATCTAGAAGCAGCGCAAAAATCAAATTGTTCTATAATAAAACGATCCGTGCATGCATCAAACAACACGATCTTATAGGTAGAGGTTGAAACACCGGCTTTGGCATTTTTAAGAACATTGTACCCTAAAAGAAACACATTGACAGCGAACATCTATACAAATTAAAAAAAGGATATATGAATATAAATTTATCTTGTTCACTCAAGAGTCAAATTTTTACATACATACGTACGTACCTCGTAATATTGCACTATGCGGCTCACCATCTCGCTATTGGTTATCACGTGACCATACTCGGGCAGCCGAAAAAACCAACCGTCACTTACTTCATCATCAGCTTGTTTGAATGCGACAGGTGTTGGATGAAAAGAATTGGCGGAAAATTGTTCCGTTAAATACGTATTCATTTTTACTAAAATGATAAAATGTTAACATACAATATATATCAATATAATTTTTTTATCAAGAGTACATCCAAGACCAGGCAGCATACGCATATTTATATATAAACGCGCTTTTGATCCAGCATAATGAGATTACACAATTAATGTTAACCAGTGCTTTTTATCCAATTTAGGTATATATAAGAGTTTAGTACGATTTAATCAGATCGTTACTGATCCGTAATAATTTTATACATAGGGGTAGACGCATGAAACATACATTTATTGTCTTTATCATATAACTAATATTACTATGTCGACATATAAAGTTAATATATTTGCAAGCAAATTATTGTTGCAGCTTGTGAACCATCAGATACGACATCATGGAGCGGCCCGAAATTTCATTCAACCCGATTGGTGGTTGTAATGATCCGGTTGGTAAAAATTTTCCGGGCTCAATCCGAATTTTTTGGCCCAAACCGATTTTACGGTTTGGATAGGATCAGAGTCCGAATTCAATCCTTTTGTAATACTATACTCGACACATTCATTTCTCCAGTTTATTCATATCAATTAGTCTATCAAACAATCATACATTCATACCAAGCAGTTCTAAGTTAAAACCATTTCATTCAATGTTAATAGCCTTATTTTCACTTGTTTCATCCTTGGATTGTCACGTCCAAAGATCATGTTTTTTCCACACTATACTTTATTAGTGTTTATTTTCATTACACAATGTGAACTTGTTCTATAATTAGTATATCTTTATATTAATCTTAGTTATTTCAATTTAAAAATTAATGCAAATAAGTCGAAAAGTATAGGTGCAAAAATACATTGCGGACAATTTTAGCTAGGTAAATCGAACTGAAACGATGATATGCACTCAGAAAATTAGCAAGTGAGATTGCGTCGGGTATCATCATAACAGTAGAACGAGAGAGAAGTAGCATCAGCCGCCTGCTTGAAGCAGGCCGGCTGTTAATAGAAGAAATGGCAACATCGAGAGCCTGTCATGTGTGGCAGGGAGTTAGGTGAAATCTTGTTTGTCTAAAACTATTGTGTCGAAGGGGGAAAGAGTGTTAAAAATAACTTTTTCGTTGATTCTTTATATGGTTTCTCCTGACTGCACTCATATAGATTAATCTGTATACGGTTCCTCGCATAAATATCGCACAAATGAATTTATCACATCACACAAAAACGCGTTTCATATCACATAAACTGGGCACTACAGAGAATAAATCAAATCGCATGAATTAACAAGCAACCAGATATACGTATAGAAAAGCCATTTATCATAATCGTCATCGGGCATTCATTTATATTTCGTTCCGTACTTCCTATAAAAAAATAAAATCGGATTTCTTATATTTTTTTTATAAATCATTACGGCTAATTTTGATTGTGATCTAAATGATTACTTATAATTCTGGTCAAATTGCCCAAATTAGGGATCAAAAAACTCTGAACTTGGCCAAATGATCTGCAAATTTGACCAGAATTATAAGTAATCATTTAGATCACAATCAAAATTAGCCGTAATGTAAGCAATGAACATGTTTTCCACGACGGCACTTGGGAATGGACTAGCAAGTATCAGACGGCGTTTTCCTAGTCCATTCCAATATAGAGTCAGACCTCTTTGAATGCATGGATGAGGGGCAGTGCACAAAATTGTGGCATGACGTGTTCTAATATTGTTCCGGTGATCTTTTTTTTAAACGGAATTTAGAATCTATAGCCGGAGGTTGTAACGATAGTAACAATTAGTCATGATGTAAGAATGTGTTAAAATTTTGACCAAACGCAAAATTTCCGATTATCAAAAAATTGTGCCAGAATTTTTCTTGATTTACCGGAGCTCCGGTATTTTATAGTAGAATTTTGTGCTCTGATGAGGGGCCATTTAGCGATCGTTATTGTATATTCATACTGTCAACCCCCCTAAGCATCACCACCCTAGAATTCAAGATCCGGTGTAACACGAAAAAACGCAAAAAATCAAAACAAACCAAAAAATCGTTCATAACTCAACATTTTACCTATGAAACTACTTTCTGCGCATTAACAAAAAGTTTTCCTTGCGAAATTTTGATAACAGGAAAACTTTCTTTAACCTAACTTTATAGCAAAATCTAACCTTAATTTAACTGCGATATTTTTCTAGCGAAATTTTTTAAGTAAGGTCTTACATACAGTCCACGACCTAGTATATTAGTGTAACTATGCTGCATTAGAGGTCTGCACGGGCCTAAAATTTGTGCGTACTTTTGCCGACCCGCACGGCCCGCAAAATAAAATTTGTCGTATGGGCGGATTTTTTTGATTTTGGTGATTATTAAAAATTAATGACAATATTTCATAAAATTTAATCCGTTTGTGATATTGCATGATCTCCAGTAAAATAGAATTGATACATATTGCATAAAATTGAATTGTATAGTATATTTGATTGGTCAAATTGTTAGCCTTAGCTATAATCCGCTTATGAATCGCTTATGAAACCGTTTATGAAACCGCATAATAATCATAAATCCTCATTGTCAATTGGTTTTCTTAGCTGTAAATTGTTTATGAAACTGATAATGAAGCCGCATAATCTTTATAAATTATTTATAAATCATTACGTATATCACTTAATTTTAATAATCACAACATTCCCTTCAAAATTTTCGCCACGTTATGTTTGTTTAAAAGTTCGGCCCGCAATTTTATGTGGTTTTTAAAATTTTCTTATTTCGGCCCGGTCCATGCAGGCAGTGTTGTCACATAGCTCTTTGGCCGACCATTGGCTACTAGTCAAATTTTCAAAGTAAATTTATTTGGTCGAATTGGCCAAAACTTTATATAGCAAACTAGTAATATGATTGGTTAATATTATGTAAATTACAAATTATAGGCCGAAGTTTAGCTATTTGTCATTGGCTATTAGCCAGTTGGCCGGTCTAAAAAAAATTAGTTGGCCGCAAAAATTGTCAACGCTGCGTGCAGGCTTCTATGCTGCATATCACGAGCACCAATCATAATGTAATAGCATTTTTTATTGGTTGATCACGCGACGTAATATTTCATCAATCTGCATAATTGTTTTTGTGCAAATAAAGCATTTACCGTAATTTGGCAGGGCACAATTTCTGTAGTATTTTTATTAATTCTGCATAATTTTTGTAATATTTTTATGGGAAATTATAGGCATCTCTCGCGGGAGATATATCTCCCAGAATCCTTTAAAGTCTATTTACGTTAGAATAGCATTAGATTAAGGTTAGAGGTAAGTAGATTACATAGTGAATTTGCTCAAGGAAAACTTTTCATTAGAGCACAAAAG
>CAJVPZ010002260.1:0-12732 GCA_910592135.1 Racocetra fulgida | reverse complement strand
TTTATATATAAATTTTATTATAAGCCTAAATATAGAGCTGCCCTATCTAAAACTTTTTTTTACTAGGTAAATCATTCTTGAACTTGTAACAAAAGTTGTAAAGCTCATTAAGATGCATCTAATAGTAGTAAGAATGTTAAAATCGGCTTGGTAGTTCTTGAGAAATCTTTAAAAAACTTCTTTTTCATATAGAAAATTTTTTTAAAAAAATTAATTTTTTTTAAAGAAATTTTATATACAAAAAAGAAGTTTTTTAAAGATTTCTCAAGAACCATTAAGCCAATTTTAACATTCTTACTATTATTAGATGCATCTTAATACAAGTCCAAGAATGATTTACTTAGTAAAAAAAGTTTTAGATAAAGCAGCTCTATATTTAGATTTATAATAAAATTTATATATATAAAAAAAATTTTTATTCAGTTAACTAGAGAATTGTCTATTAAGTGAGTTTTAATTTATTAGTTGATATCATAGATTAAAATGAAATCTGATCAAAATAAAATTTTTTGTTTTTTAAAGAAAATTTAAAAATTTTTGTATAACATTTTTTTGGAGTTCTTTTTAATATTAAGGGTAGGGTTTAGAATTAGGTTTATTAATAAATGAATATATGTAGGTTTTATAGGATCTAAGGGTGGGTATGAGAGGTTTTCAGTTTTATTTTAATCAAATTTCATTTTATTTGTAACAATTAACATAAAACTATATAGTATATATACTTGGCTTTAAACTATCTCTGTAAATAATAAATATTATACTATAATACTAATCAAATACTAAAATCAATAATTTATTGAATTGGCAAATAATTATTTAATTATTTTTTACTAGATGTTCTAAAATAATAAAAACAGCTATAATATTAAAAGTTAAAAGAAAACTTTAGCCAAATTAATTATCAATTCTTTGAATTAAATTCTTTAAAATAATACTTGATGTTATCTTACCTGATTTATATTGCTTTTAAAATAAATTACAAAAAATAATTTCTTAAACAAACTTATTAAAAAACAATAAATAAAGAACAAATATGTATACTAATAATATTTAATTTAATGCAAACAAAGAAAGACAATTCTTGAGTTGCATTTTAAAGATAAAAACCTTTTAAAAAAAATTTTAAAGATGAATATAAACTTGTAATTTTTATCCCCAAGCAGCATGTTGGCAGATAGGGGTTTGAAATTTATTACCAATAAAATTTTGAATATTTTGCTTATATGATGACTATTATTTTTTAATAATTGGTTAGAATGGGTTCTTTATAACTTTAGTAGTATCAACAAAATTGAGAGATCATAGAGCATTTGTATAATATATAAGTTATACAAAGGCATGTAAACCGGTATTAGTCAGTGTAAACTTAAGATAAAACCTTGTGATCATATAAACTCAGAGAACTGAAAAGATAAATGCTCACCTGGCAAAACTCAAGTAGAAAAGTAGCACAAACCTTTGATGAAAAATAGGCTTTACCCAAGGCTAGTACAACTGGACAAGAACTAGATATTTAGAAAAAAGGTACTTCACCAACTAGGCTACTGGGATTGTTAGTAAAAAGGATCTGCAGTACAGATACCAAGGGACTAGTGTCTTCTTGAACTATCTAAATTGGTAGTCTAAGAAGATCAGCTAGAGAGTACTGAAAAGCAAGATACTGGGTTGTCTTGAAGAAAAAGTACTGAGGTTTGTATGAACTTTACAAGGGCTGAATAGATAATGATAGCAGCTTTGGCTTGCAAGTACTTGTCTTCAAACTTAGTATAAGTTATCAAAGTAGACTAGATAATATAGTAATAGTAGATACTGGACTGCTTTAGCAGATAATATACTCAAGAATGAATTGGTTAACTATGCTAGTAGTTCTATAGGTAGTGTGTAATAATCTTAGAACTTGAACTGACTAATGTATCACATGTTTCAAATAATGTTAGATGGATTGGTATATAGTAAGAAACTCAAATTAGAAGGTTTAATTGAGTAATCCAAATAATAGGTGGGTTATAGATATGACATCTAATATATAAACTAGTAATATGCAGACTACTTAAATTAGGTGCTCAAAAGATGCAAGTATGGTTAGAATATACTCTTATAAGCATATACTTGTCTGAAGCCTTCTTGAAAAAACACCACATGATTTTACAATCTAATAAAAGCGAAAAACCAAAAAGGCTAACCTTAACTATAAAAAAAAAACAAATTCTATACTATTATACAATATTTTATATAATATATAACTAACTTTTATACTATATTAGCTATACCAGCTACACTAACCACATTAGCATATTTGTAACACATTAGAATATCTAGTTATACAAGATTATATAAGCTGCAGCAGCTGCAGCAACTGCAGTAATATATCTAAAAAACACAATACTCCTGTCTAATAAAGAAATCAATAAATTTATATTAAAAAAATTAGTACTGTTTAAGAAAATATTAAAGTGTACTAAGTAAAATTAATTAAAACTATTTTTAGAAGTGATTTGAAATTACACAAAAAATGAATTGAAGAAGAAAAAATGAAGTAAAAGATAAAACATTTTTGTAAAAGTTTAAAAAGAGCAAAGACTATTTTTGTTGTAACTTGGTCAAATTTAGATCAATAACCTTTATTTAGAACTTGTTTTAACTGAACAAATGACTCTACAACTTCCTCTTAAGGTTCAAAAAGAGTTGTAAAGGTAGTTTTTAAGAAATAAATAAAAGTTTGATTTGGGAAACCAAAGCTAGTTTTTATAAATTTTTAATATGAGTTTTCAAGCTAAAGACTTGAAACTTGTAAATATATGTAAAATTATGAGAGGAGCAATTTTACTTAAACAACAAAAAATCTGTTTTCTTAATAAATTATTAAGATATTAGCAATTTTATGATATACGAATTTTTATTTAAGTTTGTATAAAAGATTTATGAAAAGAGTTTTATTTCAATTTTATAAATATGTAGGATTGAAAAATAAAAATTTGATTAGGTGGTTATAAAGAAAAATTCACTTAAAAATTAAAAAAAATCTATTCTATCAATAAACATATTTTAAAACTTTGGTGAAGTTTTTTTGACAACCACCTGACAAAATCCAATGTAATTTTTTTATTTCAATTCTACAAATATATAAAATAATAAAATTTCTTCGTATTTAGTTAGGTGGTTACTGAGAAAACCGAGAAAACTTGATCTAAAGTTAGAAAAACTATCCCGTTTGTTAACAAAAGACTTTAAATTTGTTTAATCAATTTTGATTGTCGAACATTAGTTCATTGAATTTCGTACGACCATCATAACGTGACTATACACCGAGCACAGATCGCTATTTACCGTAACACACGTTTGTATTTTAATATACTAGACTAGACGAATCAACCAGGGCAACCCCAAAAGTGCAGATCGATGGCGCAGCCAACCGTATTGTGTTGTACGAACAATAATCGATATCAATTTTAAACCTCAAACCTCTCCATGAACAATTGTATAATACTGATTAAATGGTTTTAAAGCTTGTCACCGATTGGCTATTATTATGCTGCGGCTGCACTATTTATCTGCATTCTGGGGGCCGCCCTGGTCGATTCTAGACTAGATGTAAAGAATTTATTCTTTTCCTTATTACTACGTATTAATAAATGGTAACGCTTATATTCTTTCTAAAGAAAAAAAAACAGCCTAAATGCAATTGATTTATTAATAGCCAATAAGGCACATATTGAGTGATCATGCATAGTGACGCAATCCAAATATGAGCATGTGTACATATGTACAAAGATGATCGATGAATTTTATAAATACGAACTTGTCCTTTTTTTTAACTTTTATAACAAGACGTTTATTAAAACAGACCAAATTTAAAAAAATGACACCTTCACTAGATTTTGATGTTTTGACCATCATAATCTCACAAATTCAACTAGAAGATCCATATGATTATAAATCATTATATCATTGCATTTTAGTGAACAAAAAATGGTGCGAAGCCGGAATTCCAATTCTTTGGCAAAATTCATTTGCATTTAATGAAATATGTACGAAATATCCGTTAAGTTCGGGGAAAATTATTGAAGTATTATTATCATGTTTTAATAAAGAACAAATTACCGAATTATGTGAAAATATGCAAACAGAAGTTCCAAATTTTTTTGAGACAAAATCTTCATCATCCACTTTATTCAAATATTTACAAAATTTTAAAAAACCAACATTCAATTACCCTTCATATATAAAATCATTGTCATATAAAGGATTATTCATATCCACTATAATGTGGTTTAAATCATCACCTTATGATTTACAACCTTCAACCCAAATTTTTTTAAAATTAATAATACGATCATTATTAAAACTATTCATTTCAAATCAAATGAAATTTAGAAGAGTTATAATTGAAGGGATGAATGATAATCAAATGAAATTGAGAAAAGGCATAATTGATGGAATGGATGATGAAACGTATTGGTGGGAATACTATGTTTGTTCGAAAATATTATTTGATCAACAATTCAAAACGTTATTTAAGAGTATACGAAAATTAAATATTGAAGGAGTTGAAGAACAAGAAGTTGAAGAAATGATCAATGCATGGAAAGATTTTGTGAGTTTATTGTCAAGTTGTATTTGATTTTTTAAATAAGTTATTAATTACCTAACATTGTATATTAATTTAGTCAACATTAAAAACCTTAAAAGTTCAGATAAACAAACATCTTTCAACCATCGTTTCTAATACACCATTTCTTAGAAAAATTTATATAAATAAAGGAGACATTCATTTTCTTCTTCCTCTTCTAGCCTCACCAATTCCTTCAAGAACGTTAACATCTATAACATTACACAATGTTAAATTTGATAAATCAGATCAATGGGAACTTTTATCCTCCTTATACAACCTTGAAAAGCTAAAATTAATCGTTTGTTGGATTCACCCAGATGTAGATTCTGATGCTAGACAAGATATGATATCTAAGGTTACAAATATTAGATTTAAGAAATTGAAGTTATTCGTTTGTGCAAATGAAAATGATAACGGAATGACTATTGAAGATGAAAGTAAGACATTATTATTGCAATGGGGAGTATCACAACATGCTTTAGTGGTCAGTGAAAATTTTGAAGATAGCCGAGTTAGAGTTTTTCATGAATCATTAGAACGAGGTATGTATAAATATGATTTATTATTTTTGCAAGAAAATAATAATATTGATACTGATATTAATACTAATAAATTAATAAGTTAATCTTGTGGGAGTCGAAGGAGTAAGAGCTAAACGTAACCTTTATCAAAATTATATGAAACTTGTTAAAAAAGCACAAAGAGAACAAGAACTTAAGAAACATAGAGCTCAAGAAAATACATCTGCCAAAACTATTCATCTTCCGGAAGAGGAAAATTTAGTAAATAGTATGGTTTATTCGTTAAAAAAAAGCATTTAAATCTCATAGTTTTCAGTTATTCTGTTGCATTCTAAAGTGTTTATAGTAATAAGAGTAAGATATTATATGGTTCATTAAAAAATATATATATCTGATTATTATTTTATTAACGTTTTATAAACGTTATGCATTAAAAATAATAAATTGCCTGTTATGTTAAAGGTTGGTAGATCGATAGTAAACGTATACGTACGTATGCATATAATACGACATCGGGCATTAGTTGTGTAGCCTTTATTGTACAATATTTCACAGACTACTTAATGTTATTATTTAAAGCTATTATTTATGACAGCCAATAAAATATTTTTTCTCTACTATCATAAACTCTTGGGCCTTTTATGTTAAACAAGAGAAAACCAAACCTCAATCCATCTCTCAAGAAAACGTGCACCTATAGAAAACGATTTATCAGTACGTACGTACGTACGTACATATATGTATTTATAGAGAAGTTATTAACGTAACCTTTATTGGTACGATCAACATTTACTATTTTATACAATACTGCAATATAAGCATTGTTTCGTCGTACGTACATACGATAACTTAAAAATTAATATAAACTTGTCCATGGCTTTCACTAACTATTTTGAATCGTTCATGGCTTCCACTAAATACTTACGAGTATTACGATCAGTAATTCTTTTTTACTTAGTACTGATATTATTTTGTGTCAATCTTTCATTCGCACAAAATGTTGCTTATTTTGAAGCACCAAATCATAAAGAGCAAAAAACTGTAGCAATCATCGGTATGTGATTAACATATTAATATGAGTGTCGCCAAGTGAAAACCAGGATGTATGAATAGATTTGACCCCCCATAAATGAATATTGTCTGGAAAAAATGCACTTATAAAAAAATATATGGAGAGTGATTTAGTCTCAACTAAATATAATGCCACATACATTACATTAGACCGATCAAACGATTTGCCCTTAAAGGATGAAAGTCACGGGGATGTGACTTCCCTTATGCTGACTGTATAGAATAATATTTATTTTATAGTAATCTATCTTTAAATCTCCTAGTTTTCACTCATCTACACTTATATTTCATCGATACTGTGAAACTAATGTTTATTGATTTGTTAGGTGCTGGTGCAGGTGGTTCTTCTGCTTCATATTGGATCTCTGAAGCCTTTGCAAATTCGTCGACATCAATTAAAACTACTGTTTATGAACAATTATCACAAGTTGGAGGGCGTGCACTAATTTTTAACTATACACGTGACAATACTCAGGTTTTGGTTGAATTAGGTGCATCCATATTTATTGATGCTAATTATCATATGACAAATTCTGCTATAAAATTTGGTTTGGAATTTATTAATTATGGAGAAGAACTTAAAAATCCAAAAGCTGGAATGTTGGTATAATAATCATAAACTTAATGTTCGATTATTCATTAAAAAAAGCACCAATGTATCTATCTTTTTCATAGATGGGACGGAGATCAATTTGTTTTCGAACAATCTTCAAGTTCATACTGGGATATTTCTAAACTCATTTGGAAATATGGTTGGGCTCCTATTAAGGTATAAATAAAAATAAATAAATAATTTTCACCATTCCTCTACTTTGTATATTAATTTATTAACTTTATTTTTTTTAAGGTTCAACGATTAGTCAGTGCAACAATCTCAAAATTTTTGAAGACATATGAGTTTAAAGAACCATTTAAAAGTGTTGATTCAGAAGCTGAAAGGCTTCACCTTGATTTAGAACGAAAATTTACTGCTCAATATTATTTCTCTGAATTAAAGAATATTAATCAACTTTATCTTCAGCACATGGTTGAACCTATGAGTCGTGTTAATTATGGCCAAAATTTAGGTGAAATTCATGCAATGGGTGCATTTATTAGTCTTGCTCCAACAGGCGCAAAAAGTATTAAGGGTGGAAATTATCGACTTTTCGAAAAGTTTATTGAGCACTCTGGTGCGACTTTGAATTTGAATACTAAAGTTGTAAAAGTAACTAAATTGCGGACAACAAATGATGGTGAAGAATCTGTGAAATATATGGTGCAAACAATAAATGGAACTACCCAAGTATTTGATGCAATTATCATGGCTGCACCTATTGTAATTTTTTTCATTATTTTCATAAATGTGATTTTATGATGATGATAATACCAGCGATACCTAACCAATACTTATTTTTGATCTAATAATCTAGCGATTCTCGGGAATAGAATTTGAAAATGTTTATTTAGAAATGAAAGATATTCCTTATGTGACGCTTCATGTCACATTTGTAACAGGACGTTTAAATCCAGCTTATTTTAATCGTACAAAAGTTGAAGATTTTCCAAACCAAATATTGACAACAAATAGTGGTAAAACTGAATTTCTCAGTTTGTCTGTGAAAATTGTTTTAGAGAATGGTGAAACGTTGAGTAAAATATTTTCGCACGAAGAGATGTCTGATGAAGTACTTGATGGGATTTATTCTGAAAGATCTTGGACTTTTAGAAAAGTATGGAAATCTTATCCAAGATTAATACCAAATCAGACATTTCCACCAATAGAACCAGATACAAATTTCTTTTATGTTAACAGTTATGAACCATATATTTCGGTTAGTATAACTTAACAAGATTTAATATTGTTAAATTTGTCCTCATATTTATTTGATTCATATTTATTTGATTCATATTTATTTGATTCATATTTATTGATTCATATTTTGATTTAGACTATGGAAACAGAGTGTATTTCTAGTAACAATATTGTCAAACTGTTGGCACAACGTTGGATCCCATCCTCTTAAAACCAAATTATAAATATGTTTATAAAACTTTCGGTATAGGTTCATTTATTATACATTATAATATATAAATTTTTCATTTGTAATATCTACTGTATAATCAGAAATCATAAGAGTCTGGCAATATAATTCACTTCGAGGGTTTACAATAATTTTAATGAGATGTGTCTATTTCGATAATATATTAATATGGTGACATAAATTGTAAATAATTTTCTTCTGAAATTCACATACACTTATTAAATGGAGTCTTTAAAAAAAAAAAAAAAAACCCCCCATTTGATACTACGATCTCCTCTCAACATACAAAATTAGCTACAGTATTCTGGGGACTTTGTAAATGAAGTCTTTGCTAAAAAAAAAAAAAAAAACATCCATTTGATACTACGATCGCCTCTCATACGAATTAGCTACAGTATTATGGAGGCTTTGTTCGTTATAGAGTGGATTTATCATAAGTGTCACCAAAGGAAATCCCATAAATATATTTAAATTTTCACTGTACCGCACTTAAACTCATCTTGTAAATGAGTGTCGCTAAAAGAAAACCTGAAAATTCAAAATAAGTCATACCGTATTTTCGCGTAATAACGCCCGTGAGCGTTATTTAGAAAATCGTACCCCTTAAGGGTAGAGTATAGGTCGATCATTTATCATATGATCTCCGTGGTACAACGGGATTTTATGCATAAAGTAAAATACGTCACTAGTAAAAATTCTCAAAGCCACGGCTAAATTTTACCAAAATTTGGTAATTTACAGTTCAAACCTTCTATTTATAGTAGTAAAACTTTCGGAGGCTATATTATTTTTAAAAAATGAACATATATATGTCATAAAGTTTCCAGAGATTTTTCACATTTCCCGGGGTTACACAAAACAAAACATAGTAAAAATATTTCTAAAACAGGTGATTATCCAATTAGATTTGTGTTTACTATGTAATCTGTTACACAAAAAAAAATTGCTATGCATATCATATGATAAATGATCTACATATACTTTACCCTTAAAAATATATGCATGGTCTCAAAATAACGCTCATGCGCGTTCCTAAATAACGCGCACTCCCGTATATGACTAGTTGCAAACCTGTATTTTTTTGCTTCAATTTAAGAATCTCAACAGCTGTGGGTCTTTTATTCATATCAGGATCAACGCATCGTTTGGCTAATTCAACATAATATTTTGGAGCACCTATATTAAATTCAGGTCGCAAACTATTACAAATCTTTATTGATAATTCAGCATCAAAATTGTACCATCGAAAGGCCTTTGACCAGTTGATAGTTCTATTATAATAATCCCATAACTGTAAATATCAGCAGCTTGAGTAAATTGTTCACTTTTCAAGATCTCAGGTGCTAAATATGGCAAAATTCAATAAATATGATCTTGTTTTTATCAAACATTAATATAAGCTTTATATTGTTCTTTTAATAAAATATTATCTGAATGTAAATCTCGATGCATAGATTTCTTTGAATGAATACGTATGTGATAGATGAGTTCAACTATGTAAATCAAAACTATGTATAGATGTATACAGTATACCCTCCCAAAACCGATCCTGTCAAAACCAATAACTTGTTATACCCAATAAAAAATTGATTCACCATGTCTGTTCCATAATTCAAATCCGATAACCTTTTATTTCTGATAACCAATACTCAAAAGATCAGATTCCTATAAGATATCCACTTCCCCAGTATCGCCACCAAAAAGTTACTATCACATGATCTTTGATAAAATTCTTTAAAGCTTATTTAGATTTGGGTTAGGGTCTATGTTAAGGTTTGGGTTTAGAGGTTTTAATAGCAAAATCATTCAAGGAAAACTTTTTGCTAATGCACAGAAGGTAGTTTCTTATGCAAAATCTCGAGTTACAGGCGATTTTTGACAAAACAAATGTTTGTTTTGAAATTTTCTGTTTATGTAACATTACACCTGATCTTGGAATCTGATTTGTTTAAAATCACATGATAGTAACTTTTTGGTGGCGATACCAGGGTAGTTTATAAGATATCGGGTTTGTCAAGTATTATAAATCTATTTGATTGGCTCGGGTTGAGCTTTATGTAACCAAGTAGATATATAATAAATATATCTAGCCAATTATATTTATTTATAATCATGTGACCGGTAGGCCATCGGATACAAAAGCTGTTCACCATGCCTATCGGATTTGAAAGGGTGCACTGTATCAAATTTTATATGTGAATTTTTTTTCAAATTTAGTATTAAGGACTTTATATATATATTTTAATAGTAAAGAATGGAGACTTGTTTTAGATGTTTAGCATGAATCGCTTTACTTTTTTCAATTATTTTAGCATAAACCTATTCTTAAACACATTTAAAATAAAGTTATGTCAAAAATTTTTATGTCCTAGTATTAATATTTTACTTATAATGAAAATATCTCTCTTTGAATAATTCATAATATGAAATAATGAAAATATCTTTTTTTGAATAATTCATAATATGTTTTGTAAAAAGTCAACTTGAAATTTAATATTAATGTTAAAAACTTTTTTAATGTAGCTTTGTTATAAACATATTTAAAAATAGATTTATGTTAAAATAATTAAAAAAAGTAAAGTGATTCACTTTAGACTATAGGTGCAGAAAATTGATTAGTAATATAACTTTTTGTAGCATCTATAATCATAACTCAAGATGTGATCGATATGTCAACAAGCTATAACTAACATTTGTTATAACAATAGATATATGTCATAACATATAACTTATATTGTAACATGTAACTTATGCCATAACATTTGACTTATATTATAATTTCAGACATGTAATATAATATTTGACAATATTAAACATTGTAATAGTAAATTTTTGATATATAAAAAAGTATCAAAACCATCTATTTTTAAATTCTTTGAAATAGACATTTTTAAAATAAGAGTGACATATAAAATAAAGATTTATTAGATGCATTCTTTAAATTTCTTTGAACACAAATAAATTATAATATATATTGCATTTATTACATTAAATAAAATAATTATTTGACAAAAACTCTTTCTGCTTATCATCTATACACAAAATTTCGTCACAATAATTTTCACGTTTTTCTCAATTTACAGAAAATTTTATTAAGTTAACAACCTCTTGACTCTTAATAACATTTGTTCAGCTACTGTTTTTACATATATTTGCAAAGTTTCAAGTCTGTATCTCTCATCATTCTTGAGATATTCAATTTACAAGAACAGATGGACAAAACTCTGTTCTCCACCCAAAGTTTTGCCCTTTCTGGCGAAATGGGCTTAATAATATACTGATACCTCATAATCTCTCTTCTACTAAAGAGGGAATCTCGGTCATGCAAAAAAAATGTAATGTTACAGATATCCTAAATATGCACTGCTGACGCGATGCATATTCAGGATCTCTATAACATTGCAATTTTTTTTTGACCGTGTTTTTTTTTATATAAAGGGATCTGAGTTAAATTTTAAATTTAATAGAGATCCCAGATATTACCTGGCCCAACTTAAATTCGATCGATTAGTTGTTCGATCAAAGTTTTGCACCGCAATAGTTTACAAAACTTTGATCGATGATATTTCGACAACCAATCGATCAATTTCGATGAAATTTTTTTATTTGAATTCTACGGATATGTAGAATTCAAATAAAAAAAAATTCATCGAAATTGATCGATTGGTTGTCGAGATATCATCGATCAAAGTTTAAGAAGAATTTTAACCTGGATATCAATTAAAAACTGCGCCGAAATTTGGTTACAAAACTTTGATCGATGATATCTCAACAACCAATTGATCAATTTTGATGAAAATTTTTTTTATTTGAATTCTATGGATAAGTAGAATTCAAATAAAAAAAAGTTCATCGAAATTGATCAATTGGTTGTCGAGATATCATCGATCAAAGTATAAGAAGAATTTTAACCCGGATATCAAATAAAAACTGCGCCGAATTTTGGTTACAAAACTTTGATCAATGATATCTCGACAACCAATTGATCAATTTCAATGAAAATTTTTTTATTTGAATTCTACAGATCTGTAGAATTCAAATAAAAAAAGTTTATTGAATTTGATCAATTAGTTGTTGAGATATCGTCGATTAAAGTTTAAGAAAATTTTTTAAACATATATTACATAGAATACGTTTTGTGTAATGTTATAGCATATGTATAACATAATAATGCATGTGTAATATTACAAAAATTAAATTAAAAGAATCTATAAATAATACTTACCTTTTATAGATTTATTTAAAATTAATTAATTAAACATGCATATACTTATCTAAATAAGGAATGCAAATAAAGTTTTATAACATAAAATCGTTATAAAACTTTTTTAAAACTTTTTTCTTTAAAAAAATATATTTTTTGTAAAATTTTATTAATTCTTCCTGTAAAAAATTTTTTTTAACTAACAAATTATTGTTTTGATAGGTTTTAACTAATATATTAAATAAAAAAAGTAAGTTTTATAGAAAAATTTTATTAAATATTATTAAAAATAATATAAAA
>CAJVPZ010002259.1:0-12735 GCA_910592135.1 Racocetra fulgida | reverse complement strand
TTTAATGTAGTTACTATTTTTAAAGTTATTAATAAAGATATGAGCAAGGCCTCACCTTAATACCAAAAAAAAAAATATATATATATATATATATTCATTAATCATTTCATGTATTTGGATATTTGCTTTATTCTCATCATAATAATTGAAATCATTACTAAGGTTAATTTCTTTTATATTATTTTTTCATTGCTATCATTATTATCTAAAAATTTTATATTGTAGCTTATCTAATTTGATATTTTAAGACTTTTATAATCAAAAATTAATTCATCTTCAGACTTATTTTTATCATTCAAATACCACAACACTTGAATAATTATTGAATCAAACCCACATTAACTACATTCTATGATTTTACTAGTAGGTGTTAGTTGCTTTATTGATTTAGCTATCTACTCATTATAATATTTTCACATCTTATTAACAAACAATAAATAAGTAAAAAATAATTAAAAAAAAAGGATATTCTTACTTTAGTTTTGAATGATTTATTTATTGCAACATCTAAAGGCTGCAAATTCTTTGTTAGTTTCCAGAATAATAGCTTAATTAGTTCTTTTTTCATCAAATTGGTGTTTTACAAAATCAAATATGTATATCTTAAATGAGTCCAAAACAAGTAGAGACCGTGGATTAGAGCATAGTATGTGTTTAACCCAAATATTTTCAATCTAATAAAGTATTTTTCTTCATTCATCCATTCTGAAGGATTAGCTCAAGCAACTATTCTAGGTGAAAAAGTATCTCAGAAGATATTCTTAAGCTTAAAGATCACAGTAGAAGAAAGCTTTATACTATTAGCCATGCAACTCAACACTATAGTAAATTTAGAGGTTTCATATACTGTTGTTTGAATGCTAATAGATTAAATACCCAATTCATCAACTGTAGTATTACTCAGAAGATCATATTCCATAAGTGTTTTGTTTATATTACCAATAAGTGCTAATAGATAATCAGTTTATATATGTCAATACATAACCAAAGATAAAAATTGATTTTGTTGTTCAATTAGATCTTTGGGCAAATATTGTGTAGTAGTAATTCTTTGATGATTACTCAAATTATTACAATATATTAAGCAATCCAACCATTTATTCGAAAAAGCAAATGATTCAATACTAGGATAAGTATTTTTCTATTGAGATTGCTATGCAAGTGTTTTTGTCTTTACTTGAATCATATGTTATGAAACAGCTTTTTGACTATTTCTTTATTCTTTTATTCATTCAACCAAGGTAGTTTCTAAAGTCAAATACTTAGGGGATACATCCTTATTTAGTTTTTTTTTCCTTGTTGTGTTTTTAAAAGTTGTTTTTTTTGAATTCCAAAGTTGTTTAGTTTCAATATTAAATTTAGTAGCTGTATTATTTTTACTATGACCATTTTCATAGTACAAAATAGCTGCAAGTTTTTCACACATATTCTATTAATAACACAATTATTTTGTCATTTGTACATAATCTATAGACTTATTGGCATATATAGGCATTGTTGGAAAAAAATTTATATAATATAAAACAAGTATTTGTATTTTATTTAAAAAATTCATACTTCTTTACACAATTCAGGGGCTCTTAATAATTAATAAATTTTATAAATATAGTTCTATGAAACATATCATGTTCTTTTTCATGTGACCAATTTTATGATTTTATACAAAATATTTATGATTTTGATTGGTCAATTAATTCTCCTTCCAAAGTATCCCCTTTTATAGTACCCTCCTTCTCACACAGTACCTTCAGGTACTATTCAAATTAGCTGATGAGTTTCTTAAATAAGACTAGGGGTCTTATAAGCAGTACTATATAGTAGTGAATATCTTTGATGATATTATAGAAAGCCAGAACCAGAGACCAAAAAACTGGACAAAAAACCCTGACAAAAGAAGAGTCCACCAATCTGGCCACTAGTGTCACACTAGAGGAAAAGGTTCTATTCTACAGAATTAAAAATCAAGTGAAGTAAAACCAGAAAACACTTAAAGCCTAGGTATAATAACCCATCTGGACTAACTGGTTTGATAGTTTGGAAAGGATTGGTATAAAGACTGGTTTGAAGTGGTTATCAGGATCAGAATAAATTTTGTAAGAGCACAAATATTAGAATTGTGCAGTTTAATGGTTAGCTCTGACTGCTAGTGATGATTTCAGCTGCTGCGAAAGGTATTTAAGCCTAATATGAAAATGTGTAAAACAAAGAAAAATTAAGGAGATATGTACTACACCTCTCCTTGGATGACCCAGTAGTATAAGAATCCTATTGGGTTATCTATAGAATTAGGATGAAAGTAGTATAGCACATGTCGATTTGGATGATCTTAAATTGAAGCAGCACAAAGTTATGAGCTGGCATAATTGAGGTGGTGATGCAAGATGGAGGACATCAGAGAATTTAAATGGGTAACTTCCTAGTTAGATTACAGATACAGCATATAATGTAGAACCATTGAGCAGACTACTTAAATAGGCAACCAAAAGTTGCACGTGTGGCTAAATGTACTTTCATTAACCAAGAATGTACTACTAAAATACCTAATAAAAATTCACCTATTCACGACATTGCAAAGGTAAAAAAAAAAACACAAGCTTATATCAGCAAGTATTTTAAATAGATTAAATTAGGTGTTTACGAAGTAATACGGATCCGTGAAGAAGAGAATACTTCATATAAAATATTTTGAGAGGTATTGTATATATTCTTATAAAATTAGATCAATACAATCTACTGGGCATCCGTTCCTGGTTTTAGTGCAACTATGTGCGCAGTTCTTATTTATTAATTACAATGTATCATTCGTATTTTATCATTTATATGAGTGTCGCTAAAAGAAAACCCAAAAATTTAAATATGATTTTTATTTAAATTTTCGGGGTTTATTTTAGCGACACTCATATTAATAATTGAAAATATACGGTATTTCAATTTAATAAGTTAAAAGCATATTGTGATATCAGTTTTAAAATTTCACTTTTTTAAAATGTTTGGGTATATCAAGAGACAAAGCTTCTAAAGATTATATTCTTGTTATGACACATTCTCCATATGGTAGTTTGCCGAAAATATATCATCTATAGCACAAATGGATTGGAAAGATAAATTAAATCTGCTACATTGTATGACCTTATTCATCGGGATTTACATAATGGCAATATACTGCTAAAAATCCAAAAAGTGGTAGATTGGCGATTTAGGAGTTTTCAATGGCTACCATGCATTGAAAAATTAAAATCTGATACTGATAAAATTGCTGGAGTTTTACCATATCTAGCTCCTGAAGTTATTGATCCTGAAGTTAAAATAGAAAACTATATCTGATATTTACTCATTTGCATAATCATGTGGAAAATTTTATATAGAATACTTGAGACTACATTTTATAACAAATTTGGCTCGCATTTGCAAAAGAAAAAAGTACTTAATAAATCAAGGCGAAGAATATACAGAAACTTGTTATGCTAATTTAACGAAACAATGCTGGGATGGAAAACTGGAAAGACGTCCATCCGCAGACGAAGTCGTAGAAACTTTTACAAAGCGGCAAAATGATAAACTAGAATTATCTAGGTCTCGTGAAAGATTTATGCAAATATTAAACCCAATAAAAAGTGGAGAAATTATTTATTCTGATAAAGTTTATTCTGATGAAATTTATTGCGATGAAAGTTATTACATAAAATTTACACTGATCCAGCAAACAAATTAATTCTGCCTTTTACAAAGGATTTATTTAGTTTAAATTTTCTAGCAAGTTATTGTTTTATTATAATAAAAGTATACTTTTATAATTTTGAATTAATATTGTAACACGCAAAATTTATTATGTACTATCTATTAATAAAGTCTAAGGTGTAGCGTAATATAGTTTTAATTAATGAATTATACCGACTAATAAAAAGAGGTGGTTAATACTAACTATAATACTTTATATACTGGTATGAGATAGTGGTATAATTAATATTACATATAGAATATACTTGATATATCACGGGCTCATAGTTATAGGAACAGAGTCCCAAGATTTTCTTGGCATAACTAATAAAGTTACTTTTCATTGTGCAAGTGATTAAAGTATAATTTCCTGGCAATAGACATAAAAATTATTCTCTTTTGTTGGATCTCGCCAATCACGACCAAAGTGTCACCTCAAAATCAATTACCTTAAAAAGTCGAATGCAAGATTCATTACAATAATAGACTCTTCAGATTTAAATCCGGATCTATAATATGTCCAGAATATTGATGAAATGTAAGATATTCGGATATACAAAACAAAATATTTGTTCACAAGGATCAGGAAAACAAAGTTGTTATTATAAACACAAAAATGAACAGATAGAACAAACTATTTAGATATAATCTCAAATGTAAGAACGTAAAAACTTACTTGAACAAGAATCTTACTTAACCTTTAAAGAGTAAATTTATTTTATTAAACTGTCATCAAAAGTGTTCATTGGCATTCATTCTGGCATAAGCATAATACCATTATCTACAGCAAAAACTTGTTCATTTGAAAATAAAGAATTCATCTCCTTCAGGGTTTTCTTGGCCAATAATGGAGGTAGAAAAAATTCAATAGGTTGACTATTAATTCCTTTGGGGAATTATTTCTTGATGTCAATGATAACAGAATTTATGTGGTGATTGTTTGCGAAAGCACCAGTTTTTTTATTGCCTTTCTTATTTTCAAGGCACCAAAATCAATGCTGACATCTTTGACAATCCATTCTTGCTTTTTTCTTGAAACTTCATTCATTGTTCTTAAAATTTTCGGTAATCTATACAGAATATAATCATGTGTAAATATTTGTTAGAATATTTTAAATTACTTACAATCAACTTGTAAATAGTAACTAAAAATGTAAAAGGCCAACTTTATCAATGTTTTTTTCTCTAAAAGAAGATCAACCCCATTTAAAAGTCTTGAGCGATAGACCTTATGCATCATATGATCCAATACAGGTTTTTTCTGCACAATATATTACGACATTAATTAATAATTATTTAAATTACTCAAATATAAAAATACATACATTTGAATTGAATCATAAAACATATCATTACATTTAATAAAATATTGAAGTCTGGTTCATCCAGAATTGGTCCGAATACTGTCACCATAGCCAATATACAAAGATTCTTTTCATCTTTCGCATTGCAATTGGTTTGCACAAATTAAATCTTTCCTTGTTAAGAAACTTTTCAAAGGTGGCCCGCTTACTTCACTAACTAAATATACATAGTCAACTCCCACCATCACAAGGTAGACAGGACTCCACAACGCTACCAGACTTAATCGATGCACGTTTGCTATACATCTGAATAAAACTTCTAACCGAAGATAATCTATGGTAAAAGCAAAAAGGACGATAATTGAAAAGAACCTATATGATGAAAGGAGCTTGCAGTTAAAAGAGAAACACTTTGCAATATTAAAAACCGGAGTCAGCTAATAAATGATACATGGAAAGATAGTTGGAATTGGATGAAAAGCAAATGGGGTTTCTAACCTCAAAAAAAAAATATATATATAGTGGCGTCTTTATCATAAAGCCTTACCCTTGGATCGCAGACTTCTACATATTAACCCCAAACTACTCCAATATATTCAATCGCTAAAGCACTTCACTCTAAATTGTTCTATAAATAGAAGAATTTGGAAAATAGCATTAGAACTAGTAACCCTCACAATAAAACTTGAAGTGCCTAAAAACTTAAAGGATATGTCACAGATCATTCATTATACAGTAGTATCCACCTAAGGAACTGGATAAACATTAATGTTGTCTATGAAATTGGGTTTGGTATACACACGCAATGTGAGAACCTCTGTATTAGAATTAGTAATTAAACACAAAGTCGACAAAATAATAAGTGCTGAAATACGATTATAAAAGAGACAGCAAATGTAAAAATGAGGAAAAAATCATAAAGGAACTTTTATGATAAATTAATTAATTAATCAATGTAATTATGTAGAATACTAATAAAGAACGCCATCGGCATCCTGAGATACTCCTAGGTTAAAATCGAAAAAAAATGCAAAGTCAAATTGATCACACAAAAGCAGATGCAACGACAATCAATAACACTTTTTTTTTTTTAACCCAAACAACTATAATTGCAAAGACATGAATTCTTAATTAAAAAGCATAATAGAAAATTAATGAAGCATCCCATAAACTTTAACTACTAATATAGCCATAAATCCGTTAGAAGAACCTTAAATATAGCAAAATTTTCCCATAATAGTGAACAAAAATAATTAATTTGTCCCCTTAGCCATACACCTACAAAACATACTTTTTAGGTTCGTCGATCGTTAAAATATGTCTCGACTTATTAACCGCCTAAAAAAAAAAACAGGCATTGTGCCTATTTTGTTTTTTGGCTTCTTGGCACTGGCCACGTACACCTAGCAAACATAAATGTTTCTAGGCTTATCACCACCTAACGAAATATCACAATAAGCATTTCTCAGTTCTTTGACTTCACCTAAGAAACACTAGTGTTCTCGGCTTTATCGGCAGGTCTTGATCTAAAGAAACACCACAGCGTTCCTGGACTTCGGTCAGGGTAGACTTGTTACATTATCAAAGTACTATATTTCTGTCATGTCACGCTAGGGAAATAAAAATTTAAAATAAACGCGATTTGGTGATCTAGAAAAAATAACGCGATTTTGGATTTATTTGGTGATGCAAACCCGAAAAGGAAACCAATCAGAATGTATATCGACATAGAGGTACATAATATTGATCTATGTCGTAGGATCTTAAGGGATAAAGTGTTTAAGCTTTCTTTCTGCCTTATATCATAATCCATTTTAATCCACCAACTTTCATAATTACCAAAGTTATAAGAAATTTAAGAACCTACTTCGTCTAAATTTCGTTTGTTGGGCAAGAAAAAAGTTAAAAACGTTTAAAACAACGATTCAGCAAAGGTAACGTAAGTAAAAGATATTAGTTTATTTAATTGAATACATTAATTAATTATACGAAAATTTTCAAAACAAATAAAAATAAAATATATAAAAATATGTATGTAATATATAATACGTGTAATTAATTATTTCAAAATTTTGTTTTTTAGGCTATGAAAGTTGAGGCGTGGAAGACACTTATAAAGTATTTGTGTATATACCAATGTCGAAAAAATTTTTTATAGAATAGTGGAATGTAATAAAAGATTGTATAAGATATTTAAGTTCTAGATAAATACATATTTGAACACATAAGTAATTAATAAATAATTTAAATAAATAAAGACATGTTTTACTTACAATGTAAAGACATCTGGTTGCATTTACCTTGTGCTTTAAATATAAGTTTTAATTAAATTTCTCTTCGATTTCATTAATTTTTGATCTTTTTAAAATTTATGATTTTGATTGGCTGATCGATGTTACGTATAAATATGGTTTTAAGAATATACAACATGTCAAATTATAAATTAAAATAAGAAAGGTAGCCTGAACCTATTTTGGGTATATTACTAAAAATGTCGGGAAGGCAATTTTGCACATATAAAGATAGTACAACCCTAGTTTAAAGTGGCTTTGATCCTAAAATATTAAATTATAAGCGTCTAGTTCGCTTAGACATTCCTTCATCATTATTTGAGTATTTACGCCTGCAATACAACCCAGAAGATGAATTTATAACGAAAACATAATACGTAAAATTGAGATTAAAGGTTAGTAGTTAGGATAAGTAAAGAAAAGGAAGTTTTGTATGCAAAATTGCAGTTTCGAACTTCTAATTAGTAGAGGTTGGACCCGTTGAGAAAATCTCTACCCGGGTATTATTAAATTACCCGGGTTATCCGGGTAATTTATTATGATTATATATCAACAATTTCTACCCGGGTCCAACCCCTACTAATTAGTATTTCAATGTTTATTTGGCAATTTCTTTTTTTTTATTTTCATCGTTTGCCCAATATTGTATACTCATATGTACTCTGAAAAACTCTAAAAACCTTGAATTTATACAGCACGACAACCCCATTTGTTTAATATCAGAAATAAATTAAAATGATTTTAAATATGGAAAATAAAGTTCTTTCATCAAACGATAAAGTTATAATCTCAAGTAATATACAGTAAGCTATATTATGTAGGCCACGAGTGAATTAATTAGAATATTAGAATCTATTTATTTACATAAAAAAAAGAATCATAAGATTTTATGTGTCTACAATCTATTTAGTCTAATATTTCTATAAAGTTATTATTACTTGCAAGCTTTTTTCTTAAACAAGTTGGCTACGCTTTTTGCAAGTTAATTAAGAACTTTAACGCCTGTATTGATTACACATTACTATTTTTCTGACTTAAACCGATCTCTAAGTAAGGTGCACCAGAGTGAAATGTACCCAAGAAATTATGTAAAGATCTTCGGTTGTATCATATCGATACTGCGACGGTTACATTTTTTTAAAAAAAATTTTACTATGTTAGAGTGTTTAAATTGTATAAATCTAAATTGACTAATCATGAAAAGTTACTCTTTATATATGTCAACCTTTGATTGGTTAATTTCTTTGGATTTATCTGTTATACAGTTTAGAATAATATTTCACAAATCAAAAATGAAATAAATACTGTCTCTAATTTCGAAATATACCAATGCTAACAAGAATCAAAAATCTTGAGATACTAAAAAAAACGAAATTTCTATTTAAAAGCTGTTTTTTTTTGAAAAAACTAGGGTAAATACTATAAAAATATTTAGGTGAGCTTCAATACAGTACATAAAAATGTTTGCTAAAATACTGTATAGGTAGAAGTTTGTTAATTTGTGGATTTACATATTATTAACCAATAGTTTTTTTCAAAAAAAGCAAATAACTCAAATTTTGAAATCGTCTTCTGTTGTCTAATTAAAAAAATTCCTTGCAACATTTTAACTATCACGCATGTCTTTACTAACTCTAATTATATGTCTGTTCCTTTTATTTATGTGTTATCTTCGATTGGTTTAATTTTTGGGTATATGACCGGATGCTTCGGAAGACATATGACCCAACATCACGCCATGGCTAGGGTATCCTTTCTCAAAGAGATGACGCTATGCCTACAACTTGTTTTTAAGCAATTTATCAATAACAGATTTCTAATTAGTTTCCGTTATTATTTGCATTTAATCTCTGATCACTCTTCAACCACTATATCAAGATCACAGGAATTTTTATTCGGCTTATGGTGATTCATCCAAAAGTTTGAAAAACTCTACAAGAGAAAAGGCCACATCAACAAATCCACAAAAAGTACTTTTACGTGGGCTAACTGATTTAAGACTACATTAATAATGGCTTTTGATCTTTATCATATATATTTCCGAACATATGTTAACATTTTTGCCATAAAAATTACACGAAATTTTTAAAAATAACTTACATTGGGGCATTAGATTTTTAAAAATTTAACATATATCCGTGAATGCATGTCCAAATTATATGAAACTTTCATAATATATGTAATTTGATGTTCTAAATAACTTTACTTAAAACCCAAAGGCGATTTACTTGTAAACTTTTGATTTGTATAAGTAGAAACTATTTGCGATTTCTTTACAATTTTGCAAAAAACAGAAACAGGGATAGCTTATTTTCGGGAATATACGGTAATATTTCTGAAAAATAAAAATAGTTATTTTAAGGAGCATAGCGGTCTTTAAATCCGATTGGTCAATTACTAAAATGTATCGTCATATATACGCCACATATATCATCTGACTTTAATCGAATTGGCTGCCATGAAAACGAATTGTCCAGGGGAACCGAATACATATTTAGAAACTACACCTTTCGCTCTATATACTGTCAAAATAATCACGAAAACGGAGGAATAATCATGAGGGTTAGCTATAGAGCGTTTTTTAAATTTAGTTGTTACTTATACTATATAAGAATCTAAAACGAAAGAAATATTAAAGCTTTTTTTTTTTATAGTTGGATCTTTAGTAAGCGAGTTTGTTCTCAAGATTGATAGTACGTTTAGATTGTAGTTGTTAGACGAAGCCTATAGATCTTGATATTGATGAAAGTCGAAACTGGTTTCAAGTTTTGTAATCTAATAGGTAAATCTGAAAGACTTGTCGAAGCAATTGAAAGATAGGTTTGAGTTTTGTGTACTTTTTACTTGTGGTTGTTTACTATTCCTTTTAATTTATTTATTTAATTTAATTATTATTTTTCTTGATATTACTGTATTATTTATTGTTAGCAATTTAGTTTTAATACAAAGCTCTTTATACACGTATCTAATTGATCGTTAAAATTTAAAGATACCGTATCGATTTTTTTTGTTTTTTTTTTTTTAAAATCTAATCGGATTATATATATAACAATGATTATCAGATTAAAGTAATAATTATTGTATTGATTAAATTTAAATAAATGTATCTTTTATTCAATTAATACTGTAATATTTTGAGAAACATTTTACTTTGGGTTTCGTTTTTAGTATAAGCCTATTAGCCAATCAGATTTTGTAAAATCACGAAATGATCTACAAAAATTAGCCAATCGGAATGAAAGCCCGCTATGCTATTTTAAGGTGTTTTTTCTGAATTCGTAAACCCGAAATTTTTTAGAATCTTTATTAAATCATATGCGTGTTGTCAAAAATAGATGTCTTTGTATAACGGAATGCGAATAGAATGAAGCGTGTGTGACTTAAGCGGCGAATGGCTTATACCCAATTTGTTACTATGTAACCAAAACGATTAGAATTCTTTTTAATTACTTGTATTCTAAAAATAACTTTCAAAAAAAGCCTACACTTAATTGTACATACATACGTACGTACATAAAGTTCCGGTTCACTTTGGGTATTACAGAAATAAACTTGTGTGCAATTTATATATACAGCTGTTTGTATAGATGTAAGCTAAAAAAATTTACAAAAGTATAACATTGGTTATATATAATCAATCACTTTTTTAATAATTAGGGCTTTCTTTTCATGTTAGGATTAGTATAGATCATAGGTAAAATCTTTTTAAAAAACTTCTTTTACAAACTATACTTATTATTTTACTTTTTTAATTTCTACTATACATACATTATTAATTATAAGGTTTACACGTATTTATTTATAGGTAAATCTATTTGTTTACGGTTACGTTTAGTGTTGTATATTTTAACTGTTCCAGGCTTTTTTGGCATGTCCCGTCCCATTCTGTCTCGAGATATCCCCATTCTTAATTTGAAAAGCTATATCAAAGCAATAATAAATTATATATATAATTTTTAAACATTTTCATTAAGAGCCAAAAAAAGATTGTCTTAATAAAATTTACATTTTTTAAAAATTTCAAAATTGTCCAACATTGGCCCACTGTTCGTGTACCAACTGGTTACACTCATTAAGCAAATCAGATTTATAATTCAAAAACGTTATGATTTTTTCAGATCATAATGAATCAATTATGCCTACGTATGAATACAACATTTGTGTTAATTTTGCTACATGTTATGATCTACAATAACTTTAATTCCAAACGAAATCCGGTTATTACTACAAGCATACTTTATTATTATTTTTATCTGATATTAGCGACATTGTAAGTGGTGCCTTCTATTTAAATATTTATAGGCAAATAAAAGATATTAACTTGTAAATATATATAAGAGTCAAAGAAACACATTTTTTTTTACAAAATACTTCTACATCGCTGACATCATCAATAAATTTCGCTTTGCTAGACAGAACAAATGATCGGAAATAGCCATCTTTTTTTATCATAAGAATTTCTACCTATCAAAGTAATTCTATGTTAGGATCCCTTATGACTTCTAAAAGGATGTTATATATGGCTGTGGGTAGAGTTAGTGCAAACTAATTAATGATTAATTTTTAATGTAAAAGTTAGTGCTAACTGGTAATTATATACAATACATGTTACTCCGGATAGGTTATATCGACAATTTTTTTTTTTCATTAGTTAAAAAAATTCAAAATATCGATACAGTGAATTATACCGACATTTTATTAAAATTTTACTATCTGCTATGAAGTTTATAATGACGTGTATTACGTGTATTATATATGAAATTATTTAATAATCAAACTATTTGTTTAATTTGACCAATTAATTAAAACTTTTTATAATTATTGATTAGCAACATTTTGATTAATAATTTGGCCAATTGTAAATTTAAGTAAACTATATTGAGGTTATAATAAGCAAGATCATTAGCTCTGGATTAAAATTTTTTTTTAATATAGTATAATATAGCAATAATAATTTAAATAAAGTAAATTTTCTTTTAATCAAGAAAAAGAAGTAACACAAATTATCTTATCTTCATTGCTGCAAAGCATGTTCAAGACGGTGTAAATTAGTTTTGCATAGTTATTGAATAGCACACATGTATGTTGTCACAGGCAAAACAGGCAACACAAAAAACACATAAACACAAAACAACATCTGCTAAACACAACAAAGATCACTGTATAAAAATGCTAACGGACAGAAATGAAATGATTTAAGATATATATTAAGTAAGTTATACGTATGAAGGTAACTATTGATTAAAGAAAAACTCATTTATCTTTGTTTGGGCACCCAAGAACTGTGATCAGTTTGTCCTTAGCCAACATATCTGCAAAAAGATACTCTCTCACCATATCAAGCTTGTTAAACACAAAGCTAAACTAAATCGAACTATTCCTACAAGCACACTTCTACATCCACAATTTTATAACATTCGTAA
>CAJVPZ010002258.1:0-12737 GCA_910592135.1 Racocetra fulgida | reverse complement strand
TAATAGACGGTAATTATAGAATTTATTTATAAAAAATGATCATATTTTATTGTTAACGAATAATCAAATATATAACTATTAATTCTTTTTTCTCCTATCTGCTATCTGTTATGCTATGTATACATTAAATCAACAGCTTGTAAGTACAAAATTTTATTTATAAAAAATAAACATATTTTATTGTTAACGAATGATCGAAATATATTTTTCTATGAATTCTTTCTCTTATCTGTTATCTGTTATGCTATATGCATGTTAAACTAATAGACGGTAATTATAGAATTTATTTATAAAAAATGATCATATTTTATTGTTAACGAATAATCAAATATATAACTCTATTAATTCTTTTTTCTCCTATCTGCTATCTGTTATGCTATGTACATGGTAAATCAACAGCTTGTAAGTGCAAAATTTTATTCATAAAAAATAAACATTTTATTGTTAATGAGTGATCGAAATATGAATTCTTTCTCTTATCTGTTATCTGTTATGCTACATGCATGTTAAATCAACAGAGAGTAAGTGTAGAATTTTATTCATAAAAAAGGAACACATTTTATTGTTAACAAATGCTCAAATATATTTCTCTATTATATTATCTGTTATCTTTTGTGCTACATGCATGTTAAATCAACAGAGAGTAAGTGTTAGAATTTTGTTTATAAAAATGATCAACAAATTTTATTGTTAGCGAATAATCAAATATATTTATATTTTTCTCTTATCTGTTATCTGTTATGCTATATGCATGTTAAACTAATAGATGGTAATTATAGAAATTTATTATAATGATAAAAAATGATCAACAAATTTTATTGTTAATGAATGATCAAATATATTTCTCTATTAATTCTTCTTTCTCTTATCTGTTATGCTATGTGCATGTTAAATCAACAGCTTGTAAGTGTGGAATTTTATTTATAAAAATGAACAACACATTTTATTGTTAACGAATGATCGTAATATATTCTCTATTAATTCTTCTTTCTCTTATCTGCTGTTATGCTATGTGAATGTTAAATCAACAGAAAGTAAGTGTAGAGTTTTATTTATAAAAAATGAACAACATATTTAATTGTTAATGAGTGATAGAATATATTTCTCTATTAATTCTTCTTTATCTTATCCATTATCTGTTATTTCTCACACGTTAAACTAGGCGGTGAGTATAATATTGATATTTTATATCTAATTTATTTCACGAAAATGTTTGAATAGTTGATAGCAATAATTAATTAATGTACAGAGAATCTAATTATGGAAAATGCAATAAATGTAAACAGTATAACACGTTTTATGCCTGGTGTCAGACGTGCGATTTCGAAACAATTGTTCAAGGGTAGTCAAGTGGAGAGAAAGATGTCAATAATAATATTAAAGAACTTATTAAAGAATTTCAATGCGAAGCTATAATGCATGATGAGGTGATTGAATGGATCCCATTTGATAGACTAACAAATGTTAAAAAAATTGGTGAAGGGGGTTTTGGCTCAGTATATTCAGCAATTTGGTTGGATGGTATACGAGTAACTGAACATAATAACGATAACTGAAAAAGGTCGCATAAAGAATCATCTAAGGTTGCACTCAAAACTTTGCCTAATCCTAAAGATCTTTCTGAATGTTTAAAAGAAGTAAGTTAAAATTGACTTGTTGTCATAAAGTTTTTTATGTATTAAACAAATATATTAATATAAATTCATTTAATAAGTTTAAAAATCATATGCAATGTATATTAATGGGAAGTGAATTAGAAATATATGGATTAAATAAAAGTACTGAAAATAATAACTACCTGATAGTACTTCAATTTGCTGATAATGGAAGTCTTAATAAGTTTTTAGAAAATAAATTTAAAGAACTTACATGGGAACATAAATTATCGCAACTTATGGATATATCAAATGATTTAGTAAAAATTCACAAAGCAGGATATACTCATAGTGATTTTCATAGTGGAAATATTTTGCAAAATAAAATTGGTGAAACTATATTTTCTTATATTGCAGAACTTGGATTATCTAAAAAATTTGAACAAAATAAAAATGATGAAATTAGTGGAGTTCTACCTTATGTCGCACCTGAAGTTCTACAAGACAAAAATTATATACTGGCAGCTGATATCTATAGACTAGGCATTATTATGACAGAGATGTCATCTGGGCAGAAACCTTTTGATGGTCGTCCATTTGATCTTAAACTTTCAATTGATATTTGCCGAGGATTACGACCAGAATTTGGTGATGGAACTCCAAAATGTTATATTAGGTTAGCTAAAAGATGTATAGACACAGATCCACAGAAACGGCCTACTGCAAATGAAATTTGTTTAAAGCTTCATCATCTTTGGTGTTATATTTGTTACAATATATCTGATAAACTACGCATAAAAGATGAATTCTTAGCTGCTGATAAAACTATTAAATCATTACCGGATATCACACGAAAACATCAAGATCATATGTATACCAGCAAAATTATAAACACAGAGAGAATTTCAAGCGCAGTTAAAGGTACTTATTTTAATAATTACACTATATTATTTACTTATTTATTTAAGCTAACTATGTTATATTAGCAGCTTTAACAAGTAGACCTATTGATTTTGTTGAAGTTCCTAATGGTAAGTACATCGAACATACGGTATTAATGATCAAACAAATTTATACTTATTTTATATTTTGTATTTAGGTTAATTCCTTTAATATACAAATTACTGTCAATATATAATTTTTGATTTCAATACTATTAATATGAAAATATGAAAATATCAAAAATATAAATATATCTTGTTTAAAAATTGAGTTATTATTTTTTAATTTATTATATTGCTAATGCTGAAAGTTTATAAATTTTGGGTTAAATAGACTAATTAGCTACAAAGGCGATGAGAAAATAGTTGAAGTTTAAAGCAGGATTTTTCATAATGCAACAGGAATGTAATATGACTTTATCAAAAATTATTATAACAAAGTTTTTCTAATTTTTAAATAGAAAAGGTAATGAAATTTTGGACTTATAGAAATTGCTAAAAAATTTGCAACAAATCTAATTTTTTTATTATAAATATATTTGCAGATTTCTTATTTGATTCAATGTAATGTAATATCCTAGTCATAAGTTTTACATATTATTTCTTGGCTTTTCTTTCTTACACAATTGGCAACTTATTAATGATCTCATTCCTTTGCCAGGTATACTTTGAGGATCATTTTCGTCAAGTACTCTTTCGATAGCATGCTTTACACGTCACAATTCCATTTAAGCTTCTTATTTCCTTGCAACTGCAATAGTGACTGATCCTTATTTTACTATAATAATATTTGCTTTTCTATTTCTTTGCTGCATTGGCGTTTTTGATTTTTATTGGCATGTTTTATACTTTTTTTGACAATCTATTTTTTATGCCAATTTCATGGAATCTCTGAAATAATGTTCATAACTTTTGCAGTCTATTCCAATACGACAAAATAGCATTTTCTACGTTCATTTGCAAGACAGTTCCTGAAATAATGTTCATGTTTTTTTACAAATGTTTGGTTTGTAATAACTCATCATTTTAAATTATTCAAGTAAAGTTCACTTCAAAAGGCCCAAATTGGTACAAATCCTAAATCCCCCAAAAAAATTGCTATTTATAAAAAATTCAATAAAAAAAATGTCTTTGATATTTTGTAAATAGATTCTATATAACTATAAGAATATATTTAATTTGTTTAGATATAAAGATTAATTTATCCTGAGTTTGGGATTTGAACGTGGCTAACTATAATAATTTGAGATTTGGGCGGCAAGTATGCAAAAGGGAAATAATAAATCAATATTACGCCACCTGCTTGTATTTATAAACTTCACAATGTTAAATTAAGCAATGCAAAGTTATTGTCTTCTAATTGACTATATATACTATTTTAATTATTGAACAGATAATGATCTCATATTTTTTTTATTTATATCCTTAATTGGTCTTCTCAGGACCGATCCAACTATAAAAATTATCATTATGCTTACCAGAGTTACTAATTAATTCTACCAAAATTATGATTATTATATATACTATTTTAACTATTGAACAGATAATGATCTCATATTTTTTTTATTTATATCCTTAATTGGTCTTCTCAGGACCGATCCAACCATAAAAATTATCATTATGCTTACCAAAGTTACTAATTAATTCTACCAAAATTATGATTACCAGAGTTTTTCGCGTCATAATAGTAATAACAAAATACTGAAAGAAAACTAATTGCTAGACAATTAAAAATATTTTGAATAAAGGATTTATAAAATAAAATATACCAGCGTAAATAAACATTTAACATAATAAAAGGTTGTGTAAGCTTTTTCAAAATCAATTCATTCATAACTAATCTTATTCATTAAATGGAATTGGGATAAAATTATTAGTTTTTGATAGCTTTGGTAGCTGGTCAATAGAGATGCGAACTGTTATTTATTGAATATCTAAATAATAGTTTAATCCATTGGATATCCATTGGATTTACTTTCATTTTGATATTCAACGGATATAACAGTTCACTTCACTAGTCTTCAAGCTTTTCTTTCGGATTTTATTTATTTGTTAAAGTGGACTTTGTCTATAACAATAAATTTTATTATTTGAACTCAGTTTATTTTGATGACCTCTATTTGCAATCGGAGAATGAACTGGCTTTATATAGAAAAAAAGTGTACTGATTAAAGTTATCACTCTTGTAAATTTAAAATTGTATTTATTAGATCAATTACACATTTCTAAACAAATAAATATATATTTTCGACAGTGTTGTAAATGTTAAACAAAAAGAAGCATATATGTAAAAGGCGGCATTGAATTTAATTCAATAGAATATTTTATTTGTTCCTTAACAAGTATTACACTTAATTACATTCGAAAACAAATTGAATAGACAGTATTATATAACATTTATAAAATGAAAATAAAAATAATATAAAATAACAATAAAATATTTTATTTAACATTATCTCTTAGAACCTTCAGACTTTGATCGATGAGGATCTATATATTAAAATATAAAAATGGTAGAAACAAATTTGCATAAAAAGTAACAAATTAACTAAAAACTTACTGACAAAGCAATCACTTTTATAATCAAATTTTTAAGCTTATAGTAATCAGTAATGCTGGATGGAACTTTAATTGTAAAGATTTCCTGTATAATAACATATCGATCAACAGATACCATTCTTTTAATCACAATATCAAATCCTTCCGTTGATGCTCCAAAGATTTGAAAATTTTTAGGTAATGAACGCCCTTTTCCTTTCTCTTGGCTAACAATATAATTTATATTATTTCGCATTTGTTTACTTAATTTGGCAAAATCATTCCTGATCTTTTTCTGAATCTGATTTGTCGGGCTTCCTGCAACCTCTAAGGTGAAGATCTTATAATCTGAATAATTTTGAACCGTAAAGTCTGGTCTTGTTCCATTTGCGGATTCTTGGGAATTTTGGAGTTTATTATATTTTGACGATATTGATGCTGAATCTCTATAGAGAAAATATGTTAAAATTTCTGAAATAATTGTGAAGCAATAGAATATATATTACTTACTAACTAGTGTAAGAACCATCTATATCTGCCAATATATCGAGACATGATTCTAAGACCTCTGTACAAAATTTTAGTTCAGACATTTTTAATGAAAAAAAATCACTCTTTCTAAATTTTTTAAGACTAATCAATTTATTATTTCAATAAATCAGAGAATTTGAAAAGTCAACTTTCTAATTATTAGATTAATTCTACAAGTTTTTAGTAATAAGATCTGTAATATACATTACAATTTTTGTACAGTATCGAAAATGAAAGTAATTTGGCATTCTTTAAAAGTTTTAATTCCCAAATTTACTAATTTCTGTTTCTGTTCCACCTTCTTGAATATATATTTAGCATTAAGGGTCTAAATATTATTAATAATAATAAATCAAAGTTATCAAATCAAAGAAAGAAATAGCAGTGCATTTATATTACCTCTTTACTTTTCTCTTCATCCTTAAAAATAGAAATTATATTATCTAAATAACCATTGATTTCTTCATCTACTTCTACATTTGCAGGTGGAAACAAATTTCTCAAAAAATGAGTTTCATTTTTTTGCAATAAGTTGTTTACTCAATTAATATCCAAAATATAGTCCTTAATAATTCTTTTTGGAAATGATTAGAGTATTGAATAATTAACAAACATTTTTATGTACATTAATAGTACCTATCATTTGCAGTTTTTTTACGCAAACAGTTCCATATGTTGAAGATAGTAGTGCTTTGCTTAGAAGGAATGAAAACAATCACAGAAGAATAGTCATTTAAAATATGGTTTGCTTTTTTACAGCATCTTACTGGGTATTTTTTATTTTTGCTAATTGCTTTCAAGGAGTTTATCCAAATTTCTTCACTGCATTTTTCAGTTGTCAAGAATTTGAGACATCCATCATAACTCCACTTGTTTACATCAACTTCTCTAAAATAATCATCTATTTCTGGCATTCTAAAAATCAAGAAAATATAATAAGAATAATGCATGTACCTATTATTTCGATTAATTTATTAATATAATTTTCTCAGCAATTGAATTAATAAACTACCGCACAACGTTCTTTGAGCTCAACTTAAACTGCTGCACAGTGTTCTTTGAATTTTAGACGAATCGAACGATAGACCACTAAACTGTTACGCAGCATTATTAAACTGTTGCATAACGTTCCTCGGTCTAACGGACGAAGCATCAAACATCATTGAATAATTATATAACGCAATTTCATTCATAAAGTTCTTACCTAGTGAACGTTTTCAATGTTTCGTATGTTGATTAACAAAGATTCATATTGATATATATATATATATTGAAATATTCTCAGGAAATAATAAAAAACAAGAATTATGCATGTTTTTTCAATATCTGTGCGAAAGAGGGATGAAGATTTCCAAATCGACTAATCTTTATGATGCAAGTACTTAAGGGATCGACAATCATTTATATTGCTGTATTGAATCTCACACCTGATGCACAGCATATAGAAATTATTTTTATAATATAGGTGTAATATTGACGGTTTAAATGATTTATGTACGTAAGTTTATTTATTGTTAAAACTTGTTAACGTTACATTTATTTTAAATTTTTTATAAATAAAAATAAACACCATGTGCAGTACAAATTATAAACAATAATATTTTTTAAAAAACAATATGTATATAAGTTTTATTATTTAAATTTTTGCTTAAATTTTAAAGGAATAAATTGATAAAAATGTCTTAAGAAGTTCAAGAAAAAATTAAAGTTATTAACCAATTATATCAAGAAATTTGTAATGATTATCTCGAAACTTTTCAGATAAAAAAAAATGGAACTATCAAAGTGACAAATGAAAATTGTATTAAAGTACAAAATTTTCTTGAAAAATATAATTCAATTTTAAGAGGAATTGGTTTTGATTTAAGTGAAATTGAACCTATAGAACCAGCAAAATTTTCAGAAACAAGAAAGCGTAATAAAATTAAAGTAAATTATTAAAACTATATGGTGTTGCAAATCAACTTTACTTAAGTTCTTGTAAGATTTTATGTATTCAACCTAATCATGATTATATTAGTATTCAAATAATTGATGGATTAGAAGATAAAACAAAAAATGAATAATTAATTTAAATTTATATTATGTTTTAAAAATTATTTTTATATTTTTTATTTTATAATTATTTTAAAATAAATAAAGATATATAATTAGATTTTAATTCCAGAGGAAAATCTGGATTAATCTAATACGCTGAAATTTTTATGGTAAACTATTGAATATACAGTTTTCAATTTCTATTTTATGAATAGATAAGACTTGTTAAATACATTGAAGTGAGAGGTTTCCAGATGCGATGTGCAAAGATTGCTCATTCCACAAGAATTACCCATATTGGCAGATTTTTTATAATAAATAAATGCTTTTGTCCATCCTTATCAACCCAAATTCCATCTAGATAGCAACCTCCAAGCTTGCATATTCCATCGGAATTATCCATGTCAGTAGATTTTGATATGGATTGCAAGTCATGGAAGGACATTCGCCTGATTGGTTGATGCAAATCAATTACCCGGGTGGTTTATTTATATACTTTGAAAAAACATCATACTTCTGACAAACTTTACTTAGAAGACTGTGCGAAACTATACTGTAGAATAAAAGTAACTGGAAATGTTTTTGTCTCTAAAATTACTTTAATACGTCAGACTCAATAAACTTTTATTGCTAGCTTTTAATTTGAATAAGTACAAGACTCTTAGCAATAGAAGATCTGGGTTTAATGTTTAAATGTAGTCGGTTCTTGTGATGTGTGTTTGTTCTGTTGGCCTGGGTTTATTAGTATAAATATTACATTTACCCTACTTTACATGTATATGTTGTAAGTGGAAGCGGAATTAAGTGGAAACGGAATTTTTATATAAACCCAGCATTTTGGGGTTGATTTTAACAAAATATAGTCCTTAATAAATCTTTTGGAAATGATTAGAGTATTGAGTAATTAACAAACATTTTTATGTACGTTAATAGTACCTATCATTTGCGGCTTTTTTACGCAAATGGGTCCATATGTTGAAGATAGTAGTACTTTGCTTAGATGGAATGAAAACAATCACAGAAGAATAGTTATTTAAAATATGGTTTGCTTTTTTACGGCATCTTACTGGATATTTTTTATTTTTGCTAATCGCTTTCAAGGAGCTTATCCAAATTTCTTCACTGCATTTTTCAATTGCCAAGAATTTGAGAAATCCATCATAACTCCACTTGTTTACATCAGCTTCTCTAAAATAGTCATCTACTTCTGACATTCTAAAAATCAAGAAAATATAATAAGAATAATGCATGTATCTATTATGTACTTTAAAAAGCGCATGAAGAGGAATTCAACAAATATAATTTTACACGTATAAATTTATTAGATTAGAAGTCATTAAGATTTAAATTTTATAAATTTTTACTATTAAGAAAAATAGCCAGCAAAAATTCTTATTATTGATCTTCACTATATGACTTTGATTATATTTGAACTTAAGCGTTAGCGATTGGTGGACATGTCTAATCTTTGTAATCGATTTGATTATTGCCATCGCTATAGAATCAAAGACAATAGTGTATTTATTTTTGGAAGGCTTTGTTTTTTATCGCCACGTCACGGTAATGCACTACAGACCCTAATTGGCTAATAAATCAAAGATTTCATGAAAATTTCTGAATCTTTTTTTATAAAAAATCTTTGTACTTAAATCTCTATATATTACATAATTATTTTATATCATTTTCTGAGTTGTAATTAGCGTTATGTACTCGCAGTTCTAAATCACGTATAAAACTATAATCACGCTCACTATTGCAACACATATTGCCATTACAATAGATATTTAACAGATCGTGAAATAGACACATATACCAAATATAATTAACTTTATGCTGTGACATTCTACTTTGTTTTTTTGTGATACACACAAAATGCAATTGTACAGCATATAATATCATTTAAGGAAGGATATTACGGGGATAAACCAATTTATTCTCAAATTATAATAGTTTTGGGTATTAAGACTCAGGTAAAGCTTTCAGTGTCATCATCACAGTCGCTAGAATTAGTGTTGGGACACATTTATTACTGCGTAATGTAGCAATGGAATTTATATAAAAAATCTTTCTGCTACGTATACTGTAGTATAGTTAATAATAGAGCTGGTCATAACAGTTTTTTGGCCTTTGTATCAAAATTAATGATTATGGGACTCATTGAAGCATTAAATAGAATAACTGAAATAATATTATATAACAAAACGTCTTGATATTTATTTATATTGATATTAATTCACTAGCGTCAAATGAACAGTTCATATGACTCCAATTACATGGAATGCAAATGATAAGTCCGCTCTTTTAAATGTGGACTCAAATGAACTTAAAGTAAATTATACGGGTGAGAACACATATTTTTATAAGTGTATGAAAAAGCACTCAAAAATTCATAATTAACTTACTGGTATAGATATTTCACATAAAAAATGGAGGATACATAATTTACTACCTTCTTAAATTTTTTGCAAAATAAAAAAGGTCCTGGAAACAATAACAAAGATGCTGTAATTCGTACGAATAAACCAATTCCGTCACAATGCAAATTGTTTTATTTTGAAATTGATATTATAAATAATGAAGGAAATGGGTAAGATGCAAAAGCATCTGTTAACTTTAAATAAATTTTATTTCCTTATAATTTTTAATTTTTTAAAAGAATTATTACAATCAGATTTTGCATGAGATCAGCTAAACTAAATAAATTACCCAGTAATTATAGAACCTAAGTTTTATCAACTATAAAAATATCTTATTCGTATTCTTATTATTTATTAAATATTCATAGGGTGTGGTAAGGATTTGTGGGGATATCATAGTGATGATGAAAATTTTTTCGATTGTTCAGAAATCGAAGAACCATATGGGCCTGGATTTGAAACTAACAATACTATCGGATGCCTTTTAAACTTTAGAAATAACACTGTGTTATATACCAAAAATGGCATGAATCTAGGTAATTATTATTTATTTCCTAAATTTATTTGAGTTTTATTTGAGTGATAAAGATTGATGTTTACACCATTTTTTAAGGAATTGCATCTCGAGACTTAAAATATAATGAATTTTGTGAAAAAAAAGATTCGAAGACTGATCTTTATTATTCTTGCATTGGAATAAGATCAGAATACGGGACAATATCTATAGAGGCGAACTTTGGACATAAAAACTTTAAATATACAGGTAATTCTTTTATCTTATCTTTTATCTAGCATTGATAATTACATGTCTAATTTTTTTAAATTTATTTTAATATTACTTTCATGAATAGCAATAACTGATAATGATATTGATGATGATCGAGTGAAAGAAGAATGGAATAAAGCCTTTAAAAAATATGATAATGAAGAAATTATTAAGGATTTTATAAATTCATTAAATTCACTCAAAATTGACCAAAAAAATATGCTGAGATACAATGCAAAAGCTAATTTTATTATGGGAGAATATGAAAAGGCGCTTGCAAATTTAAACGATCTGCTTAAAATTGAACAAAACAATACATTCGTGTTGAGATATCGTGGAGAAACTTATCTTATATTAAATGAATATGAAAAATCAAATGCGGACTTAACAATATTATTAAAAATAAACGAAGATGATAAATGGGCATTAAAGGCAAATGAAGAAATTGATAGGCGGTAATTATCGTTAGAATTTTATTCATAAAAAGTGGTCAACATATTTTATTGTCAACGGACAAAAAAAAATATGTTTCTATTATTTTTTCTTATCTGTTATCCATTATTCACTCTTTTGTTATGCTATATGTGTGTTAAATCAACAGTGCATAAGTGTAGAATTATTTATTCATAAAAAAATATACATTTTTCTATTAATTTTTCTTTCTCTTATCTGTTACATATCCATTATTCACTCTTTTGTTATGCTATGTGTGTTAAACTAATAGACGGTAATTATAGAATTTATTCAAATTGTCAACAAACAAAAAAAATATATTTCTCTAATAATTACTGTATTGTGATTATTCTTTCTCTTATTTGTTATCCATTATTCACTCTTTTGTTATGCTACGTGTGTGTTAAATCAACAGAAAGTAAGTGTGGAATTTTATTTATAAAAAAATAATCTACATATTTATTGTTAATAAACTAATGAATTATTTTCTTTCTCTTATCTGTTATACATTATTCACTCTTTTGTTATGCTACATGTGTATTAAATCAACAGAGCGTAAGTATAGAATTTTATTCATAAAAAATGATCAATATATTTTATTGCCTACAAACAAAAAGGAATATATTTCTTTATTAATTACTTATTGTGATTATTCTTTCTCTTATCTGTTATCTGTTATTCTCACTCTTCCATTATGCTACGTATGTATTAAATCAACAGTGGGTAAGTATAAAATTTTATTCATAAAAAATGATCTACACAACAAACAAAAAAATATTTTTATATTAATTATTTCTCTTATCTGTTATCCATTATTTACTCTTTTGTCATGCTACATGTGTGCTAAATCAACAGTATGTAAGTGTAGAATTTTATTCATAAAAAATAATCATATTTTATCATAAACAAACAAAAAAATAATTTTCTCTATTACTTATTCTTACTCTTTTGTTATGCTACATATATGTTAAATAAACAGAGCGTAGGTGTAGAATTTTATTCATAAAAAATGATCTACGTATTTTTATTGTCAACAAACAAAAAAGAATATATTAACTGTATTTGTTATCTGTTATTTACTCTTTTTGTATTAAATAAACAGTGCGTAAGTGTAGAATTTTATTTATAAAAAACAATCTATATATTTTATTATCAGCAAACACATCCGTTATTCACTCTTTTATTATGCTATGTGTGTGTTAAATCGACAGTGTGTAAGTATAGAATTTTATTCATAAAAAAATAATCAACATATTTTATTGAGATGTCAAATATCATAGTTACAAACATAATAGTAAATTCTAATAATAAGGATTTTTTATAATAATAGTAAAAATATATAAAATTCAAACTCAATAACTCTTGAACCAGTAAACACACACGAATAAAATTATATTTGTCATTCATTTTAACATGCTCTTTAAAGTGACAATGCTTTTTTATTGTCTTTATATAATAA
>CAJVPZ010002257.1:0-12737 GCA_910592135.1 Racocetra fulgida | reverse complement strand
CCAAAGGCAGTTATCTTAATAAAATAATGTGTTATTAACAATTTTTGACTGGCGAATTTTTAGTTAAATTTTGTGTAAGTGATTGACAGAAAGAGTTCTTTTATTTGTACTAATTTATGTCTAAAAAAGTTTTTAAAAAAACAAATAAAAAAGTAATACATAGTAAGCACTTGAGTTTTTTTTATAAATTCGAAATCTAACTATAAGTACAGAAGTATTAATTTATATATTAGCTATACGAATATTTAATTGGTTTATATATTTGTCAAATGACTGACGCATTGAAGATCTATATATGTGTCAAATTTAGGTACGTCAAAAAATTTGAGATGATCTGCAGATCCGCCCATATGTTATTCTTAATAAATAAAAATAAATTAATAAAAACATTATTTTTAATAATTTCTAAATTAAAATTTTTTAGCTATTTAATTAAATTTGATAAAAATTTTTATTTAAATCTTAAAATTATATAGAATTAAAATAAAATATTTTTATTAAATTTGATTAGTTATTAAAATATTTAAAATTAAAAAAAAACTAAGAAAAAATTGTGTTTTTTTCTATTGATTCATTCCAAATATTTAAATTTTTATAAAACTTTATACAATAAATTTAAAATTTTCTTAGTTTTACAAACTTGTAAAACTAATAAAAATATTTGTAATTTATTTAAAAAATTTTAAAAAAATTTTTATTACAATTTCTAACTAATACGTATATATTTTAATGTTTAAATAAGAATATTTTAATAACCTCTTAGGCAAATTCAATAAAATTATTTTTATTTTAATTCTATAAACCCGTAGAATTCAAATAAAAAAAAATCATCAAATTTTCTTAATTGCCCACAATATCTTTATTTAAACTTCTAAAAAATTTGATTTTTTTAACAATAAATAGATATACGCAACATTACACAGAATGTAGAAGAAAGGTTTCATTTTTCATAAACATATCAACCATTTTACTGTTTTGTAGAAAATGAATCAGTGGCTAATAATTGAATTGTTTCAAAAAAAGATAAAAACAACAAATATTTAATTTCCTTTTTTACAAATAACTGTAACCAGAAATTCAATATCTTAAAATAATTGTGGCCCATTTTGTCTTATCACATCCTCATTTTTATTCAGATTCGGAGGACATGCATTATCCTTACAAAATCTATCACTTTCCAGATTAGTGCCATTCATCGATGAACTACAAAGTTCGCTCAAATGTCCAAGATCACCACAATAACGGCATCCTGTAATACATTCCTGACTTATATGATTTTGACCACCACAATTTCCACACCTCACGTTTGATCGAGATCCGGCGATATGACTACGCCATGGATCTACATATTCTCCGTTAATACCTCTAACTTTATTTTTTTCTAGTTGACTAATTCGCGCTTCCAGCTTTTGAATATACTTTGTTGCTTCATCCATTTCTAGTTTTTTGTGTGCTTCAAATAATTGAAAAGTTTGAAATTCTCGTTCTCTGCTCATCTCCACCAAATTAGTGTAACGATCCGTAACAGCCTTTACTTCTTGCTGCATAGAAACGAGAGTTTTAACCAATTGTGTTTTTTCGCTTAATAGATTTTGAACAAGTAAGATTAAATCTGCTCTACTAAAATTATCGAGGTCCATAAAACCTTCGGGTGTTGAATTATTCCCTTTGGTAAGGCCAGGTGGTGTTGAAATACGACGTTGGGGAGATTCTTGAAATTCGTGTGGACGAGGTACTGAAAAATCTTGCGATGAATCTAAAACTGGAGACTTTGCCATATTTTCCCCGTCGACAGACTTATTATTATTGTTCAAACTATTGTCTTGAAATTCATCTGGGTACGTAGTTTGCGGTTCTTGGAAATCTTGCGATGAATCTAAGATTGAAGGTTTGACTGTGCTTTCCAAGTTTATAGACTGAGTGAAATTTGTATTATTGCTTAAACTATTGTCTGTCATCGTGTCTATTAAAGTTTTTTGTTCTTCAGCATGGCAAGAATCTTGTGATGAAGAAGGATCATTCGATTGAGGTTCAGGTTCTTGTGACGACATTAAATTATCATGCTGTATATTAACTGATTGGTTATTACTAGATGAAGATGCAATTACACTCTTTCGCTTTTTCTTTTTGCTCTTTTTTGAAACTTCAGTTGAAATAGAATTGTCCACAGGTTGTGATGCATTATTACCAGCTTCTTTATCTATTTTCTTTTTTTTCACAGCCTCTGTCTTTCCCTTATCTATTGATTGCAAAAAAGCATCTTGTTTCTTCAATGCTAAAGTTTCCGATATCAATCCCCGAGCTTCTTTTAGAAACAAACGTCCAAAAATTCCAGATAACACCTTGCGACCAGTCTCAACACCCTGTTCAAAGTCTTTTAAAAGAGCTTCACGTTGTTCCTGAAATTTCTTAGCAGTGACTTCATAATTCTTATAATGTTTTTCCAACTGAATAGCTTCCATGATTTCACCTTCAGTAATTAACAATTCTAAGCAATTGTTGCATATACTCGCAAGGTTTGTGACCGGAAATAAAGCACCGATTGCAGCTACCGTCGTTAGTCTCGTTGATTGCAACGTGCTTTCAAATTTTTTGATTCGTTTTCGAAATTCTTTATTATTTGCCTTTTCCAATCGACCTTGAGTTGTCCGTTGGGATTGAGTTTTCCAGGATTCATCGAGCGCTTCAAGTTCTTGAATCGACTCTTTACTCTTTTTAGAGATATCTGAACGCAGAATTGATATCCTTTTTGATATCATTAATTTAATATCTTTAACCGCAATTAAAGCATCCCTACAATTTGCTAAGATATCATCGAGAGATTCTTTGGTTTGAATGTTAGATATTCTATTCTGAAAATCAACAAGAAATCCTAGTAAAGTACACTGAGTTTCTTCACTGAATTGAACAGCACTTGTTAAAGCCTTTTCAATAAAACTTTCTTCCCAGCATGAAATCACTGTTTTAGCATTATGTATGTAAGTTCTAAAAGCAGCATCGATATCATCCACAGGGTCTGTTGCAGATGTAGTTGCCTTTTTAGATTTTGGAGTCTTTTTATATGCTTCAGCAATGGGAGCCCAATAATCTTTGAAAGAAAGTGATTCATCTTGATATTCTTTCATGAAATTTTCCATATTTGCCACACAACCTTTACCGAAAATCAGATCTCTATTCGCTTCTATTTGAAGTATTGATGTCAAGAAATTGGTAACATATGACCAAACCTGAGCCAAACTCTCTTTTAATGACTCTTCATTTTGAGATTTCTCCTTAAATAAAAGATCATTAAATACACGACGATCAAGATCAAGGTCAGTTGGAACTTTCCACTCTGGCCTTGTATGATGACATTGTTGTGGTGAATTCGTCAATTTCAATAAAGGAAAATGTTGTTTTGAAATTTGATAATGAGATTTTTCAATCTCAATGGATTCAAGTATATATACAAGATCACGTTCTTTATCATGAGTTGGTAAAGTAGGTTTCGATATATCAAATTCAACATTAGAGAAAATATTCGGAACAACATATAGACGATTAGGAGCCTTTATCCAAGCAAAAATTTTATGAACCATATCATTGATGATATTTTCCGAATCACTATCAGAACCATTTGTTTTAATTTTCTCATCATCGTGTTTGACAATAAGTTCACTAAATTGCTGACAAATGATTGAAGCATTTTTTTTTGGTTCATCTGGTTCATCTACGGAATTATCAACTTTAATTGCATTATTGGTAGTATTTTTCGCTACCCAAGTAAAATTCTTTTTATAAACGAAAATTGCCCACTCTCGACAATAAAAGCAAGCACTACCATCACAAGCACGGAAACGATTAACATCTTTTGTTACGGATGCAACATCGATTCGAAGAGAAGAGACCGGCTGCAATTCTCCATTTGCTGCCTTGCCACTCAATTGTGGCTTAGCACGTAAGCTTACGAGCTTATTGTAAATGACATTAGGGTTAAATTCAATATCAGCCATTGTTTTTTTCTTTATTTTTTAGAAAAAGAAATAAGTATTCGATATAATATAGTAGTAACGTAAAGAAATTGTTTTTTTTTTTTATCTGATTGGCAGACGTTTTTAATTTCGAAACGATAAAAGAGTATTTTTCACTAAAAAGGATTACAACCAAATTTTTGTAAAAGTTTATATTTATGCAGGTTTGAACCGGCCTTTATATATTTACAGACTGTAAATCAGTCAATCAAAAGAGGCGAGGCACGAGATTTAACAAAAATGATGCAGGTGCAGTTTTTTTTTGTATTAAATAAGAGCGAATCGTTGACGAATTTAGAATTACGTAATCAAAATATCCCGTTATAATGATGTAATACTAAATAACTTGTTATTACGGCATTCTAACGCTTCTAACGCTAAGGATGTTCAGGTCATCGAGGAAAAATAGTACAGTATTAGGTTCGGACAACTATAAAAAAGAAAAAAACAGGAAGAAATCTTGTTTGTCCTTACGAAAATTGGATATAATGAAGATCATATTCGTTTTAACAAATCACTTTTTACCATTTTCATTACAGAACAATTATTTTTTTTGAATCAAAAATAAGACAAAGTATTATAATAGATTAAAACCTTGGCTACACCAAATATGTACAAATACGTCTTTTTTGGTTAGTTATATGCCACATTCTCATTACATTGATAACCTAAATTCACGCTTCACACGCTTCACATTATCTCCACATCAACCTTTTACAACAGATTATGTGTTACAATAAGAAATATTTGAAATTATGATAGCATTAGGATTAGAAGGTTCAGCAAATAAATTAGGGATTGGTATCATAGAACATAATATTGAAACTGGTCAAGTAAATATTCTGGCAAATGTCCGCCACACACATATTACTCCACCAGGAACAGGTTTTTTACCGCGAGATACTGCAGCTCACCACAGAGCACATATTATTCCGGTGATTCGAGAAGCTTTAAAAACTGCTAATGTCAAAGTAAAAGATATTGATGTTATTTGTTATACAAAAGGTATTTTGGGTACATTTTTATATAGTTGAAATTATGATAGTGAATAATTTATTTTGCATCGATAGGACCTGGTATGGGAGCTCCTTTGGTATCTGTAGCTGTCGTTGCAAGAACCTTAGCACTGTTGTGGAATAAGCCAATTGTTGGTGTCAATCATTGTATAGGGCGTAAGTAATCCTTAATTTATATATATCAAATTCCTGATTTTGAATATGGATGGTATTTAAAGTATTTTTATATACTCGGAACCAAGAATAAATAAGAATGGAGAACGTACTGTTTTTACCTGTTAATTACCTGTTTTTCTGTTGCCAGATATCGAAATGGGAAGAGAGATTACAGGAGCTAATAATCCGGTGGTATTATATGTGAGTGGTGGTAATACACAAGTAATTGCATATTCAGAACATAGGTATGATCTTACTTGAAGTTCCTATTATTCACGGTGATCATTCATTTTATACGAATAATATTATTTATGAATAGATATAGAATTTTTGGTGAAACTCTTGATATCGCTGTTGGAAATTGTCTTGATAGGTTCGCGAGAATTTTAAACTTACCAAATGATCCGAGTCCGGGATATAATATTGAACAATATGCTAAACGGTAATATTTTTTTTTTGAATTTAAATTTGTATTTTATTATTTTGTTGCTTAAATATCATTTTATTATTAGAGGAAACAAATTTATTGAATTACCCTATACGGTTAAAGGAATGGATGTTTCATTTTCAGGAATTTTATCCTTTATAGAAACAGTAGCAAATGAACAGCTATCCACCGGTCAATGTACTCCTGAGGATCTTTGTTTCTCTTTACAGGAAACACTTTTTGCTATGTTGGTTGAGACAACTGAAAGAGCGATGGCACATATCGGAAGTAAAGAAGTTTTGATAGTCGGTGGTGTTGGATGTTAGAATCTTGTATAATTTCTGAATAAAATTTGTAAAATTCCAATTTTCAATAAATAATGACTCGTTTTCTGAATACTTGCAGGTAACCTTCGTTTACAAGAGATGATGGCACAGATGGTTGAACAACGTGGAGGAAAAGTATTTGCAACTGATGAACGGTAAATATAAATGATTAATTTGGCATTTCTAAAAATCACTTATTAATTTCATTATTTAACAACAAAATCAGTTTTTGTATTGATAACGGCATAATGATTGCCCATGCCGGATTACTTGCATTTAGGACTGGGTTCGTAACACCAATAGAGAAGGCAACTTGCACACAAAGGTATTAATGAATTGTATTGATAACTTTCCTTTATTAGTATTAATTAATATTATTTAACGTATTATTAGATTTAGAACCGATGAAGTCTATGTTGCTTGGAGAGATGCAAATTAACAATTATTATATGTTATAATCATGTCATAACTTGATGTCAAACTTTTGACGAGTAATTCAGATCGCCATTCTGGATGATTTTATTAATAAAAATCTTTATTTATATAAATAATAAATAATTGCTAAATAAATAAATAAATAACAGATAAATAACATTACGTCGTCGTGTAACGAACGCCGTCGCGTAACGAACGTTATCAAATGTAATGACGTTTTTAAAACAACCAACCCTTTCTATCTAATCTTTAATGTTGTCCGAATCTTAACCAAGCAATATTTGTATAATGAATGTTTACAACTATACGTTCAAAAACAACTATGATAATGGCATTGAGACTGGTCGGCTCATGGGCCTGCGTAAAAGTTAAATCACACAATATGCAACAAATTACTAATAATATCGATATATACTTACTAAATTGTCGCGCAGTGTGATTTAACTTTTACGTATATGTAAACTCCACAGGTATCACCGAAATTTTACGTATAATAATTTTAATCAATCAATATTTGTGTAATGAATGTTTACCGTTACAATTGTACGTTCAAAAGCAACCATAATAATGTCATGGCAATGATATTGATGATAATACTTCCTAAAGATGGCAATTTTAGTAAACGTATTATTACTTATTATTTCCTCCAATTTTTTGTGTAATTAGTAAATATTTTTCCAGATTACATTTGTAAAACGTAATAAGTAATAATCAATCGTCTTAGGTAATAATTAATACGTAATAAAAATAAGTAATTTTATTACTTACATTATTACCGAAAAACCGAATAAGGACTAGTTTTTTTAACCGGTCTTACTGTACGATTAAGATCAGTCTTTATAATTAAAAAAAAAATTTTAAAAAAAGTGTTACGTAATTATAAAGTGGTTAGAGGCTTAAATGATTAAGAACCGTTTTTAGGACCGAAACTGGACTGAAAACATTAATGAGACTGGGATGGCACTACACAAAACTTTTAATTGGCCTTATGAGATAAAGGATCACTTGTAGGGATGTTAAGAATCCAGTCAGGTCAGGTCTGGTCTACAGTATTATGGACCAGTCCAGTCTTAAGACTTAGAGCAGGCCAATCTTTTTCTAGTTCAAACTGGTCTTAAGACTAACTGTGATCCATTAGTCTAAGACCAGACCAGACCACATAACATCCCTAATCTCTTGCATTATAGGTGACTCCACTTTATAATCAGTTTAATTAATAATACATTTTATTGAAAATGTCACATATAGTGCAAGAGTTTCCAAATAACTGCTGCGAATAAATTAAATTTGAAAAAATTTTACTCCAAAATATCTATACTAAAGTTCGTGTTAAAGAATATTTGGTTAAAGTAATATGAAATTTCTAATATAAAGCCTTCCACGAATTTTGTTCTTCTGATAACTCTGAAATACATTGAGAAATATCCCGAATATTGGATATTCGAAATCGGATCATTTTCATTCTTAAATTTATTTTAATACTAATTTGTAATCTTGAAATATTTCCAATAGCTCTTTAGGATGGTTTTGATTACCGAAACTATGACATCTATAAATAACCACCTCAATATATGGTAGCGAACGGAAATGTTACTTTCTTAAGAATATCTAGTCTTCTGAATCATAATGAATTTATTGAATTTTTTCTGTGTTAAATGCTCAGATATATACGTCCTATCTGTAATCATTAAATCATTATTGCGAAAACATCCGAGTTATATAAAACCCGGAGGTTTCCATATAAATTCATTTCGAATCCTTTAGAGTTTTGCTTTTAAAGAAAGCTTTGAATATAATGATGGGCAACAACAGTAGTTAAATCACCCTAATTTCGCTAGCCAATTAGATTTCAAGATCATGTGTAATGTAAAAAGAAGCACAAAAAAATTAAAACAACAAAAAAACTCTTGTGGCTTAAAATTTTGCCTATGAAAGTACCTTCTGCGTACTAACAAAAAATTTTCCTCGTGAAATTTTACTATGATTATAACCCTTAAACCAAATACTAATCTACTGGTGGGACCCTAACCCTTTTTTAATAAGATCACGAAATTTTTTAGCGTAATATTTTTTTTATAATTCGGGCCAGTACCATAATTCCGGCGGAAATTTAAGAACGTTCGTAAAAATCCGAATTTTACTGCGGATAATAGTAACTTCCGGTACAGTTTTCTCTTGAACTAACATAATAATTGCTAGTCGAATTTTTGGTAAAAGACATATTAACCCGCTTAGAATAATGTAATAATGGCGTTTTTGATTTATTCCATTTATAAGTAGTTAATTCTTCAACAAAGTGAACAAACTTTACCCAACTTTAACAACAATGAACCAATTGAATTTTGTAAAACCGAGATTATTATCAAAAAGAGAGAAAGAAAAGCTACAAGTCAAAAAACAAAATTTGATATAAAAATTTTATGTCTTTTAGCTTGAAAAACCGTACCTTTGTAAATTGTATTAAAAAATTTGTTCGATAACGATAAATAATGACAAAGTTAATTTTCCGAAATTTCCATAATTATTAAAAAAATCCTTACATAATAAATGTGACAGATTAAAATGAAATAAAATTTTGTATAAAGTAAAATAGACAAGCCACTGAAAAATACAAAATTTTGGGCTGCATTTTGGTTAGCTTTTTTTTACAGCTTTAGGGTAGAATTAATGGTAAACAAGCATAAGTGGGTTAAATAGAAACCCCAAATTTCATTTTAATCCGATTTCATTATCGCGACATAGTCGATTTTTCATATCACATGATCTCATTAGGTGATTAGCCAATCAAACCAAAGATTTCAACACGAAACAGCCCGATTAGACGGAATATATCGGAACTGTACCAGTTTGATGATTAATCGATTAGTTGGTTTAAATTTTTTTTAAATCGATTAGTTGGAAAGTTGTCAACTAGCTGATTTTTCAACTAGCGATTTGGATCACTACCGTAAAATACAAGCAAAAAAGGTCAAGGCCAAATTAGAGTAAAATTCCGAAACATTTCGGGAAAAGAGAGTTGAGTAAGCCGTAAATGTTCGCAATTGGCAATTACTACACCAGACTACAATTAAAAAAAAGTTTTTTTTTGAACGTTATTGGATTAGTCATATCCATATTTGTCCATGTCAAATTAAAATCGGTTTGTACATAGTCCAAATGCCAACACCGAAATAGGACGATTTTTCGGATCAGAAATACAGCCATATTATAGTCATATTGTATATATAATTAAAAAATCCCGGTGATCAACATTGGGAGAATATACATACATGCGTACTTACGTCGGAATTACTAAAATTGGAGATCGTAGGTTGATTACTAATTGATTCAAAATTGCGTAACAAATATAAATAGTACCCGGCTTTAAACTATAAAAACGATCCTAAAGCGCGCGTAAATTTTGAAAATTCAACAAGAGCAATATGAAAATTCTTACCAAGGAAGAAGAAGACGGTAATTAAAATATTGCATAAACGATAAAACCGTATCATTCATAGAGTTTGGAACCGTATTTGGTTTTTGAATCCAATTTATTTTAATTAGTGATATTCTGCTTCGAATTTAAATTCGAATTGTTAAGTCGAAATCCGAATTTATTCCGACGATTACTTTATTGATCAAATTCCAAAAAATAACGATAGTAATATCATTGTAGTATGTATATACATATATACACTCGATGACAAAAACATTCGATTACTTAAGAACGAAACCTACTTTATCGTTATAGACATTCTATAGGTGGTCGAATACTTTTGTTCCCTATGCTTTTGTACAGATAATGAGAGATTTCGGATTCGGTAAATTCGGTTTTATATTCGAATTTAGGTAAATCAAATCCGAAGGTCGAATCTAGTTCCAAACTCTAATTATTCATATAGATTTTAAGTATATTTTGCATTGATAGAGCATTATCGTGCCACGGTTAACGGTGCCTTAAAAGGTGCTGTCCTTGGCTTGGGCGTTTCTTTAGGCGTTTCTCTTGTGGCTCAACGTTACTCTCATTTTTATCAAAAACTTACATTACCGCTCAAAGCCTTTCTGGTTTCTTCAGGTATTTACTATATCAATTGCCTTTCGGTTCATCTTTTTTTTAAGTTCACATTTATTGTTGTTTGCAGGAACAAGTGCAGCATGCATTATTGGTGCAGAACGAGCTGGCTTAAATTATGAGAGGAAAAGATATGGCTATTATCAGCCTGCCAAAGAATTACATCAAACACATTCAACTGTTCAGGTAGCTAAAGAATTCATTAGTGAAAATCGATATAGTATTGTTTGTGGAAGTTGGGCTTTATGCATGGCTGGATCTCTTACTTATACTTACAGGAATAAGTAAGTTTAACAGTATTTGAATTTTATTTATAATTGTCATTATTGTTTGATCCGGATTAAATTTATCTACCCACTCCCTCGATCAAGGTACCTGAGCTTTGCCCAGAAATTAGTTCATGCACGTATGTACGCACAAGCTTTGACCATTATTATGGTTCTTGCGACAGCTGGTTTATCTATATCTTCCAAAGAACCAAAGGCCATTGAAGGATCAGATAAATGGAAAGAAATGGTTGCTGCTGAAGAAAGAAAAATGAACAAGGTTTCATAAATCAAAGAGCATATATAAACATAATTTCATAGATAACACTAGTATTAACATGTAATAATATTTATGTTTATTTATTTAAAAATATATAAATTTTAAACAAAAACATACAAAATACTTATAGTTAGTAAGATGGCAAAAAAAAAAAAGCTAAATTTTCAAATGCGAATATATATAATTTTTGTTATACTGTAATATAAAAAAAATCCAATAAAACTAGAGTAAATAATTTTTAAAAAAACTATCATTAAAAATAGATTAAAAAAGTATTAACAATAAAAACAAATAACTAAAAATAAAAAAAGAAAATAGAAAATTATAATTAAAAAAAACCAGATGATTGCAATTATTAGACTTTTAACAATTATATATTACTATATAAGAAAGTTTTTGCAACTAACTTTATAATACTAATATATCTAAAAGTAAAAACTCTAGATTAAAAAAAATTTTCTTCAACTAAATTAAAGCAGTTGGTATTTTCTTAAAATATTATTAAATGATTTTTAGTACTTAAGATTCATAGAAAGATATTCATATAATTAGTTAATTTTTATAGATCTATCTGTAATTTCTCAATACTTAGCTAATCAAAATATACAGTTTTTTAAAAAGATTTATATTATTCAAGAACTAAAAAAAACTTCAAATAAAGAAGCTTACAAATTAATAAATACATATATAAAAATTTATTTTATTTTATTTTATTTTATTTTAAACTTTGGCTAAGAAAGCCGGTGAAGCCTTTATTAGATCTATCCGTAGATATATACATAATTTTTGAACTATATTACAACCTATTACTAGGCTATGCTAACCCAACTGGCGACCTGACCTTTATCCGGCTGCCCTAATGGGTGCCCAAATATATCCTAGTTGTACCATCAGCACACTATGGCCGAAACCAACACTAGCAGTCAGGGTATCTCCCACTCTGAAGAGACATTGCTATTAAACCGCCTGCTAGTGGGAAGGATCAAACCCGTATCCGATACTACTCCTGCATCCTGAAACTACTATATCTAGCTAGACTATATTCCCTGCATCACCTACCTTTCGCTTCTATATAACTCCCAAATTGGCAACATTCGGGTTATAGATCCTGATGATCTCCCAGTTTGATGTGCCATGTTATTAGTTCTCCTAAGGAAATTTTGACAAAGGTTCAGGATCTGCAGAAACTTGTATCTCAAGCCAAAAACTGCTGCCTAGTTAGGTTTACCACATGACAGAGTTGGTATTTTATTGACAGATATTCCCTTCCACATTTCTGCCCAGGTACTACTAACCCGTATCTCAAGCCAGTTTCTGCTGCCGCAGTTCCACCACAGATGCCCTAGGTCTTAATGTTATACAGTTGCTCAGTGCACTTCTCCATTCTTTTAAGTACTACCTGCTATAGTGGGGTTTAGAACTTATTTCACATATATACAGAACAATTCTGGTTGTATCTAGAGAGTTACACTGACCCCAGTGATGCCATACTACCATATTATATTTGCTCTCAGCATGTTGTCATACAAGACCAGGACAATTCCGGTTATATCCAGGGAGTTACACTGACCCCAGTGATGCCATACTACTATTTGAATTGTAAATCCCAGAGGTTGGTAGATCCTAAATTTGTTCGTTATAGACTTTCATATAGGTGTAACTGGAGCCTGATTTGGTACTTTACATGTATTCAGAATGTTAGACAACCTCCATATTCTTTGCCTTCTATAGTATTTTCATTCTGCACTGCCAGAGGTGCTTCTGCTTCTG